>APFE030710632.1:255149-334458 GCA_000404065.3 Pinus taeda | reverse complement strand
CCCCCCAACTCTCAGTATTATTTCCAACACGTAGGTTAGTCATGGAAAGAATATAACACAACCCAACATTCTCCCACTTGTTGTTTCCTTTCCACAGGGGGGCACAAGAGAGCTTAGACATTTTTCCAGCCCTGAAACGCCCATTGTTTCTCTACACCAGAAGAACTTCTCAGAGCTCACAATTTTTTTCAATGCATCTGTAGTATTCTTCAAAGTGTCCACCTTTACCAGCAACACCTTTTTGTCTTCTATCACATCCCTCACAAAGTGATTCTTAACATCAATGTGCTTTGTCTTTGAATGATAAGCAAGTTTCTTTGCCAAGAAAATTGCACTTTGGCTGTCACAGTCTATCCTTATAGCTCCCTGTACTAACCCCATACTTGAACACAACCTCTGCAACCAAACTGCTTCCTTGCTTGCATGAGTGGCTGCCATGTATCTGCCTCTGTAGTTGATAGTGCCACTACATATTGTTTCTTACTCATCCAACTGACTGCACCTCCAAATAGGTTAAACACATACCCACTTGTAGATCTTCTCTGATCCAGATCTCCAGCCCAGTCTACATCAACAAAGCCATGAATATCCAAACCTCTGTCCAATCCTGGTCTTCCTTGGTAGCATAAACCATAATCACTAGTGCCACGCAAATACTTGAAAACCCGCTTCATTGTTTTCCAATGCTCCTTCCTTGGTTTTGACATAAACCTGCTCAGTGCTCCCACTACATGTGCAATGTCTGGTCTAGTACAGACCATTGCATACATCAAGCTACTGACTGCACTTGCATATGGAACACGGAACATATCCTCTTCCTCTTCTTGTGTCTTGGGACACTGTTCAGCAGATAACTTTACACCTACATTAATAGGAACCTTCACCAATTTACAATCCTGCATATTAAACCTCTGTAGTATTGTCTTGACATACTTCCTCTAGTTTAACTAGAGCTTCCTCTTTGCCCGATCTCTTTTAATTTCCATACCCAAAATATAGTGTTCAGCACCAAGATCTTTCATGTCAAATTTGGAGGACAATTGGGTCTTCAAATCTTGGATAATTTATTTATCATTTCCAACCAGCAACATATCATCCACATACAATACCACATAAATAACACGGTCACCAATTAATTTAAAATACACACAATGATCTGCTTTGCTTCTAGTGAAGCAGAGTCCCCGTATAAATGTATCAAATTTCTGATACCACATCCTTGGCGACTTTTTTAACCCATACAGAGACTTCTTTAACTTGCATGTAGATCTCCTCTTCCAGATCCCCATGAAGAAATGTTTTCTTCAAATCCATCTATTCTACCTCAAAATCAAAAGTAGCAGCAATAGATAAAAGTAATCTAATAGAAGCTACCTTGGTAACAGGAGAAAGAATATCACCAAAATCAATTCTCGGCACTTGGGAATAACCTTTTTCTACCAACCGAGCTTTGTATTTCTCCACCTTTCCTTCTGCATTTGTCTTCTTCTTGAACACCCATTTGCTACCAATGGTTTTCGTTCTAGCTGGTAACTCCACCAGATCCCAAGCCTCATTTTTATGCAAAGATGCCATTTCATCAACCATGGCCTCTTTCCAATGTGTTCCATCATTTGAATCTACTACTTCCTTCATAGTTATGGGATCATCATCAGTAATAGATAAATCAAAATTTGAACAGAAAGCAGATGGACTACACCTTTGTAGCTGCCTTCTTTCTCGAACTGGTCATCTCACACCCAAAGTTTGTGGCTCTTCATCTTTTGATTCCTCCTCTACTATAGAGTCAGATTCTTCCTCGTTTAACTCAAACATTATCTTCTTAGGTTCCTTTGGTTGGACATCATGTTTAATAACATATTTCACCTCTCTGAACACCACATCTCAGTTGTACACAACCTTCCTTGTTATTGAGTTCCAAAGCTTATAACCCTTTAAACCATCCTTATACCCAATAAAGATGCACTTTTCAGATTTACTATCCAACTTGGTTCATTTCTCCATTGGAACATGTACTTATGCATCACACCCAAATACCCTTAGATGTGAAAGAGAGGGTTTCTTACTAGTCCATACCTCCTGTGGAGTCCTATCCTCTAACGATGATGAAAGTGATCTATTGACCAAGTAACACAATGTCTCCACCACCTCTGCCCAGAATTCTTGTCCTAACCTAACACCACTGAGCATGCTTCTTGCCGTTTCCATCAATGTCTTGTTCATTCTTTCTGAAACTCCATTTTTCTAAGGTGTATATGGAGTAGTCTTCTGCTGTTCCATACCACACTTCTTAAAGAATTATTCAAATTCCTTACTACAAAACTCTCCACTGTTATCTTTCCTCGGCACCTTTATCTTCTTCTCTATCTGGTTTTCCACCGGAGCCTTAAAATCTTTAAACCTATCAAACACTTCAGATTTATTCTTAAGGAAATATATCCATGTATTCCTTGAGAAGTCATCTATAAATGATACATAGTACATAGTCTTACCCAATGATGGAATCTTCACAAGTCTAAACACATCACTGTGCACAAGCTCTAATATTTGTTTCGCCCTCTTACCACTAGAGGGGAGACTCACCTGATTCTAATTCCCATATACACAATTTTATAGAAATCAAAATCCAGAGAGCTATTACTCATACCTTCTACCATATCTTTACCATGAAGTATTTGAAAGCCCTTCTCTCCAATATGTCCAAGCCTTTGATGCCACAGCATGGTCTTCTCTCCAAAGAGCACTAGATTTTCTGCTCCACTTTCAGGAACCATAGCATTGTTGCACCCATCAACAACAGTGCTACCTTGCAGCTTGTACATAGTTCCAGTCTGAACTACCCACATCAATACCAATGCTCCTTGAACCATCTTGTAGGTATCCTTCTCAAACACTATTTTTACACCTGCATCATCCATCTTGCTTATAGAAATCAAATTTATGGCTAATGCAGAAATATGCAGAACACTCAAAAGTGTTCTAACCCTTCCTCTTTGCAACTTCAACTTCACTTTTCCACGACAAATGACTGTACCCTTCCTATCATCCCCTAAGAAGAAATCGCCACCATCGTATTTATCATACTCGCAAAACCACTCTCTATGGGGAGTGAAGTGAAAGCATGCACCTGAGTTAATCAACCATGCCTCATGATCTACATGTGTACTTGAAGAAGCCAAGTACACATCCCCGCCTTTATCTAAGGTGTTTTCCACCTTTGCAAAAGCAACATCATCAAATCCCTTTCCTTTTTTAGGAGCTTTAGATTTACAGTACCTTTTGTAGTTCCCTTCCTTTCTGCATTTCCAGCACACCACCTTTACAGGTTTTCTTGGAGATTTAGATCTCCCTCTAGATTTTGATCTCCCACTCGATGACTTATTTTTGTTTCTGTTCTGGGACCATCCTCATACAGGCAAGGCATCACCATTCTAGCTCTCCATATTTTTCTGACTCATCTCCTTTGTCAGCAAGGATGAGACTATTTCATCAAACTGCAAGGCAATTACATTGCTACCTATCGCAATAACCAGACTATCCCACGAATCTGGTAGAGAACAAAACAAACTAATGCACTTATCTTCATCTAAAATTTTAATATCAATAGATAATAACTGACTTACCATAGTATTAAATTCATTTAGATGCTCTATCACCGAGTCTCCATCTTTCATCCTCATGTTATATAGCTTTTTCCATAGGAACAGTTTATTCACTAGAGACTTAGATTGGTACAAAGTCCCTAACTTGTCCCACAAAGCGTTCGTTGTAGTTTTCCCTAATACATTCAACAATACTGAATCTAAGACACACAATCATATTGTGCTCTTTGCCTTCCGATCCAACTTCCTCCATTCTTCATCAGACACTCCTGTTGATTTAGTACATGGATCTACCGTGATCCACTGATCTTTATCCACCAACATATCTTCCATCTTGAGTTTCCATAACTCAAAACTCTGACCATTAAATTTATCGATCTCTATCTTTCCACTGCTCGTCATCTTTTTTCACCACCAAAATCGATCCTGTAGATCTCCCACTGAACAAGGTCTACCACAAGCCCGAGCGAAACCCGTAAGAAACAAAGGCATTCCCTTGAAGGCAAAACAGCTCTGATACCAAATGTAGGTTTTAACCCCGTATAGAAATTACCTGCTTCTAAAACATAAAAAAGGACAATGTGAGAGCATAACACATAAAACACATATACACAGAGATTTTCCCCTAGATCCCAAAATTGGGACTACCAGCTTGATTTTTCATTCTATTCATTTCAATGTTACAATACATATTTATAAATGCAGAAGCATCCAATACCATGGACCGAAAACCATTGCATCCAAAACCATGGACCGAAAACCATATGTAGGTCTTCCCAACCTAATATAGGGTCCGAAAAAAAAATCTCGGGGCGCTACCCTAGACCCCGTGGAGGGTGGCTACCCGCCCCCCTCAAACCCCCCAGATAGGGGGGGATACCACCCCTACTGCGCAATCAGCGCAATGAAGGGGGGGCTTCATCCCCCCTCTATCCCCCTAGTTAACTACGTAGGTTAGTCATGGAAAGAATATAACACAACCAAACATGCATGGTAAAAAGGCTCAAAACTCAAAGTGGCAGAATCTAGATAAGCTTAGCATCGAATTGAAGTGCTCATCATCCTAATTCCAACGATTTGAATGGCACTTGAATCCAAGATCATATGAATAAGATAGAACAAGTAAAAGTTAGGTTTAACTTGGACAAATGGCAGGAGAAGATGACGTGGTAGAACTCTTCAACGAATGGGTAAGCACCAAGTGGCAAGGTGCCATTTTCCCCACATTTCACTCATCGCAAAAGGTAAAGGTCCATGGTTAAGGAATCACCCCCACCACTACCAAGCTATGATTGCGATATTGTAATTGCAGATTAGAGGTGAATCAGTTTTACATAATTAGCCCCCACTGAGTCAAAATGCGATGCGATAATCCCATATTGCGATCACAAAGTGAAGTGCTTTACGAATCAGCCTCGACAGAGTTAGGATGTGATGTGATAATCACATATCACAATAGTAAATGGAAGTGCTTACAGAATCGTCCCTCGACAGTTAGGGTTGCAATTGTGATATCACAATCACATATCTTACAATGCGAGTTCTTAAAACTATAAGACCTTCTAGTTCCATCGATTGCAATTTATCGATACTCCCAGATGCGATATAGTATAGAGCGTGGTTTTGGAAACTCATCGGGTTTGCCTTTATTACAGAACACTTATTTCCAAGGATTTAGGTCCGTCCACCAATTTATAGTGATGCTTCTCTATGTTATCCACCGGGTTCAGGAGTATGCGCTAATTCATCCACTGATTTGAGGTTAATGCAAAATGGTCTATGAACTATTGCCGATGGAGGTTTTTCCATGTTTAATATTTTTTTTCTAGATCCAAGAATCTCTATTTGAAACAAGCTCGCCTGCTAAACTTGTCATTTGTTGAACCTACCCGGTTTATGAACAAATCTACCCATCATAATATAAATTGGGCTATCTGCACAGCAAGAGGGGAGAGAGAAGCAAAGATAAGCATCTATTTATAGATCATAGAAGTGGCACCTACTCCTAGTAGGTGGCTTGAACCTTACCTCAGAAATTAGAAGGTTTTGAGAAGGTGCAAAAAGCTCAATTATCCGAATTGGGTGTTCAGATAGGAAATTTTGCATGATTCTTTACCAGGAAGTTAGTGGTGCTATTTGTTTCTAGAGTTGGGCTCTCCATTTGTCATCTATCTTCCAAATTAGAGGTATAAGGGTGTTATGTGAAATCTTCTTGTAATTCTCTCTTTTCGTGCCATTTAATGAATGAAGGCCTCCCCACTATTGAGCCAGGCCCGAAGATGTAGTCCAAATTAGATGAACTCTGTAATCAAATCTTTGTGTCTTGATCTCATGCATCATTATGTCCTCTTCCTTTTTTTAGTCTTATATGCTTATGTTCCATGGTTTTTAAGTGAACTGTTATATGTAATTACGATGCATCTATAAGAAAAACAATCTTGGATCACATAACCACAAACATCATATCATCATATAGAAAAATGCATCATAATGCTACCATCACATCATTAACACGTCAAGAATCCATCACATCACAAAGAGACACAAGCTTTTACTTGGCAACCCATATTGGAGAAAACAACAAAACCTTCTTATTCTTTATCTTCAATTCATTACATAAATTTGCAAGCTATGAACTATTTGAGGAAACCACCCATAAGATATGGAAGCTACCACTTGTAGTAGGCTAGAACCTGATTGAGGCACCAACCATAAAATTATGAAAAAAACTACTCATTGTAGGCTACAACCTGATTGAGACAACTATCTCTATGATGAGTGTGCCTTATCCTACTTTAGGCTCCAACCTCGATGATGAGTGGGCTCCAACCTACTCTAGAATCCAACCTAATTGAGATTCCAACCTCAGTGAAGGCATCCACCTCCTTCTTCAACTCTTTGTGTACCTATATTTAATATTGTTTACAATTTGGATCATGATAGTCATCAATTTTTAATTTGTAATCATTGAATCATAAGTAAAAACAATTTTTTCAAACACAACTTGCAATCATCGCCAGTCTTTGTCATTTCAAAACCTATCATAATATGAAATAATTATCACTGCAACACCTACAACCACTGTCACTATAATTCACTATCAGTCACTACCATAAGCTGTCATATAAATCGTTTTCTCTAACTATCACATTGTTTTCCACACTCTACTCCAACTTGTTCATCAAACTGGTCACACATAAATCTTCTCGAAAACCATTCTTTCCATACATCCAAGACCTATGGAACTTGCTTGTAAAGCCTAAAAAAATACTAATATATTTTTGCAATCAAATATGTGTAAAAAAGGAATTACATATCCTTTGTTGCATGCATCTCTAAGCCTTGATCACCATGCTTCTTCTAGAATCCAATTTGAATAAATAATGACCTCAAAAACTCATAAAAATCTTACCAACCTATATAATAAATTAATGGTTCTATAGATTTCCATTTTTTGGATGCTCTTCAATAAATGTCCAAATTATGGTGTTGTTGCAACATAATGTTCACCATGAGTCTATTAATCATTCTACAAAATGAACCTATGTGGTATGAAAAATAATTGTGCCAACTTGACTATTGTTGGGACTCAAACTAGGGTCTTAGGCAATACAACACCAGCTTGCCACCAACCAATCTATATGTAATTCTTGCAACCTAATGCATCCAAATTTATATTGAATGAAACTTAGAAAAAGAGTGAGGGTATGTACCCTCATTATGTGCCAACTCTATGACACAATGCCACTTACATGTTGGGGGTCGTGCTCCAACATGTATTACACAAGCCAGTATATGGGCGATTATGTGGAACCTATAATGGTTATCACCATGAACTCCTAAGATGTATATAATTCCACATCCATGTCAAAGTTTAGGGATATGAGGTCAAATCACAACTATACCATAAAAATAACCAAACCACTAAACCTAATCATTGCAACCCATAACCAAATAGAACTTCAAACAATTTGCTCCACTGAGACTGAGGATTCGTTGTGATACCAATATATCGCTTAACCACTTGCAAAATTGAGTAGCTTGAGAACATAGTTATAGTGATCCATGGTCTTAGGCTTATGGAGGGCTGACCGAAGGCTCGTGGATTTGGCTTTTCCAATAGGGCTGACATATATTAATATGTGAGCCATATAAAGGAGGATTAGGCCCTATCATGTGGTTTTAACTTCACTTCTTACCATATACTCGGGAGTTGACCATAACCATGTGAATTTAACTTTATTTAATTCATTGCCTCTACCATATAATTGGGGGTTAGTCCTACCATGTGACCATTCTCTCTCAAATGATTCAACTTGGTTCCTTAAACTTAGTGCCTTGGTCGCATGCGACCAAGCTCTATGACTAGGTCCATAAGGGTACCTGTTCATTCGCATGATGATGTTATCATGACATCATCATGCCATGTGGTAGCTCATGAGTGGTGCCACATGTCACCAATTTTTGACCTTTTGGCCAACCAAAATATGCCATTTCTCCCTACCACATGTTAGCTATTAGTGATTCCATGTCACAATGTTCACATTGTCAAATGATGTGTTATGTGATGTGTGCAAGAATCATGTAATATTCTGAGATGTGTTAGGGTTTCGAAGTCATCATTCTAGACTAATCTATGTGTGCCATGTTTCAACTAGCCAAGTTATCACAAAGGCCAATTATGAGGTTTCCACATGTCATTATGGGCTTGCCATGGGTCTGCCCAATCAACAACTTGATCCACTCCAAGCTTGTCATGTGTCTCCTCAAACATCAATTCAATCCACTCTAGGCTTTCCATGTGTCACTTTGTGGAACCAAAATAGGGAATCAGAGGTTTTTTAACTATCATCTAGGTTTTCATATTATCTGTGTTGGAATCCTAAACAATACTGGGGTGGGGGGGTGAATAGTTTTTTGTCCTTATACAATTTTTTTCCTTTTCTTACAAAACCCTGATTCATTGAATTATTAGCATCACATAACAATGTAAATCCATCAATATATCTAAACAATAACAAGATAAATACATGGAGAAACAAACATATAAACAATTAACCATGAGCAACAACACATAAACACATAAACATCATCACACATAGACGCTGAATATTAGGTGTAAAAACCAACTGGGAAAAGTCGTCTCTACTATTGTCTTCATCTCTTCTTATTATTATCTAAATTATTTTTACATCATCATATCACTGGCCACCACCATGGTGCAAGCCACAACTTGCAAATCATGCAAGAAACCCTTGCCTTAGGCTACAGCTTGTCAAAAGTCACCACTTCTTGAAAATTGCAAGCCACCACCTGCTGGAAGCCACCACTCTCATGAATTTAAGCCCCACCACCTACTGGATACACCAACACCCAATTTTTTCTAGCCACCACTCAACGAAATCCACCACTCCCAAGTTCTCAAGCCTCTACCTATCACTACACGATGTCAGAACAAGCCACTACATGCCTTTCTAAAGTCCCCAACCTTCAAGCTCTCTTGTGGGCCACATTTCACAATGTTCATAATAGATCCACTGCTCTCTAAAATAAAAAATTTATGAGCCACATTTCTTCCATTTTCATATTGGAATCACAACATCTCATCTGCTCAATAAACAATACAATTCACATGCAAAACAATGCAACAGAAAAATTTGCAAAAAAACCAATCTTTGTAATACAATCAAATCACATAATCAATTTTCTCATCAAACTCAAAATCAAATATTTTAATCATACTCTTGGAAAAACAACACACTCATATAACCCAACGACAACGATAAAATCGACAACCTTTATGATAATACAACAACAACAATGTATGTAGCATATGATTCCCACAATAATACATGACATGCTTAGCTAATCATTCCTGCAACACAATGTTAGCAATCTAATCGTTGACCTACAACTCAAGGAGCTACAACAATATTTTGTTCTCCATACTAGAAACAACATAATACTAGCATATGCATATAATTTCTAACAATATATTCTCCATAGGTGCTCTTAACATGTCTACAATACTTCTCATAATCTGATCTCTAATTTTCCTTCCAATTGCAATATTGTGCTCACATTCTATCACTGTGTAAACCCTTCTATTGCACACTCCAAACTTTTATCAATGATGAAAGATGTAGTCAATACAAAGCATTAATCCTCATTATCTTTGACTTGATCACCTTCTAGAATGTGTACTGACTCAAGTTGACTCCAGACCATCAAAAACCTTGGGGAAATACTCTAGGAAATGCTAATGGTATTTTATTTGCATGCACAAATCCAAAATTTTCACCTACAAGCATCATCGCGAGGATAGAATTGTCACCCAAGGATTATCATTTCATGGATAATGTGGGATCCTAGCAATGATTCTAGAATCCTTGCTCTATGATATTTATCATCTTAGGGATGATGGCCTAACTCATGGAAACTAAAACTTGCTCTGCCGAGAACTGTACCGAACTTCTACATCACCTTGCCAAGCACATCTAGAGCCTATACACACCTCAAAATCACTTTAACAAGCCTTTGTAATATTCATGTAATCATCATAATGACAATTCCTTTTGACATGAATGGCAACATAACTAGCTGACTTGTGTTGACATCAATGCCAACACCATGTGGCCAACATGCTCCCCCTTTAATGTTGATGTCAACCTATAGCCACAAACACCAAATTCATATTCAGTCACTACTATGGCTGGACTCTTCTTCACTTGTGGTTGTCACTCTCCCCCTATGACATCAATGGTAATGGGTCATCAAATCCCCATTTAACACACCATACTGAAACCTCTAAAACATCGCATTGATAGCAATAGGAAAGGCTAATACCAAGTTATTTTTGAACGAAATCAAATCATCTTCCAACAACTTCCACATGTCAATGTGCCAACACCATTCTTTCTTCATGTTGAACATACTCCCCCTAAACATTTAATGGGGATGAAAACATGTCTCCATGTTTTTGTAGAAACACTCTTATTGTACTACAATAAGCCTCCTGGCCACCTACAAGAGATTTATCCTCATGGACCAATACATCAAAGAACTTTGTACCAATGATATACAATGAAAGTACAAGGATTTATAAGCATGTTACATGGCTTCATCAATTAAATACAATGCTCCTACAATGACACCAAAATCCCATACATGGTTGAAGTAATTGCACTCTTCAATACATTCCTAGGCTCATGGCTCTTTCTCCAATGCATGCCTAGACCAAATGACTCTCAACCAATAGGCCCAATAATGAAACAACAAGGTACATGGCTATAATATTGCACATAATTGTGCTTAAATGGAAAAATGGATACTCTCTTTGATACATGCCAAATTAGTGACCACGCATATTGGAGAATATGATATGGAGCTAGTGATTATGGATCTATGATCGGACGCAAACGTTATGCCAAAGAAGACATGGGAGTGCATGGGAAGGCCTACGTTGCAATCGTCTCCTATCCAACTCCAAATGGAAAACTTGGAAAAGATCCTACCTGTGGGGAGATTGCAAGGAATCACAGTGGATGTCGAAGGAGCAAGTGCGCTAGCAGACTTCGAAGTAATAGAGATTGTTGATGACAACAATCCCTACCCCATGCTATTAGGGTTGGGCCACTAACATGAAGGGGGTGATAAATCTGAAGAAGTGCAAGATGATCTTTGAGAAAATGTCTATGCACGTAGTTGTACCTTTGGAACCTGCAGAAGGATCGTGCTACACAGATCCAGTCCATGACTACGACAACAATGACGATTTCGACTGCATCTACAAGATAACCACACAAGAGCAAGACTGGGTAAATCCAACTGTGGATGGACAAATCTCATTGGAGCACGAAAGCTCCTGCGCATCAGATTCGGATGAGGAGATAGAATGATGGCAGAACCGATTACATGAGGTAACCATGCTGAACAGTAACATGGTGACGAGATCATTGCATATCAATCGAGGTAAGGGATTTGCCTACGTATGATGGGTTAGGTAAGGTGGATGACTTCCTAAGCAGATTCAAAAGAGAGGTGCCAGAATAGCAACAGTCAAAGATTTGAAATGGGTATTGCATGGTATGCCCACAAGGTGGTGGGTATGCACCAAGGAAGTTTCGGGGACTAGTGCGAATGCATGAGAATAATGAAAATACAATTTGGGAAGCCTCAGATGTGATTAACAGGCAATATTGCCAGACGAAACAGTTCATGCGCTCACCTACCCAGATGGATACAGACATATGGTATGTAACCTGCATGGATGCACATGGTCTTCACATTAGGAGACACGATTAGTAAGCATGTGTGGGTGAGGCAATGGCACGAATAACCCCTCCAATTGGAACCACGGTGTATGGAAAGACCAAGTGCATAGAAGGTTATCCACACATAAGCCTTTAACGAAGTATGTGAAGCGCTGAGCAAGGTCCATAATGCGTAGTGGACTTACTGGGACCTACACGTACCAGCGATTTTATGGGCCTATAGGACCACATGCAATAAACTGACAGTGCAGGCACCTCCAAGTCTAGAGTATGGTGCAAATGTTGTAATCCCCATAGAGCATAAAATGCCTAGTCCGCACATGGCAGCACTGGTAGATACGACAATTCGCGAAACCTTGGAAGAACGGGTAGCACAGTCAAACGAAGAAAAATACTTAGGACCTGACGAGGAAATTTGACAGGGTGACCTTAGGCTCCGAGAACTTATGAAATATAGGGTGCAACTAAGGGAGAAAAGAACTTTGGTGGAAGTGGAAGTCAAGAAGCTTGAGGACAAGATAAAGGAAGATTTTCTCGATAAGAAGACCAGGGTTATAAAACAGGGTGCATTAAATCACGTTCAAAAATTTGGGGGCTATTGCCACGAATTTATCAGTCTGATGCCTTTGCTTGAATCGCATATTACTAAACGAATCAACCATGGTGGCGCGCTGCAAATGATAACGTGTGCAACGCTGCTAGTAACAATAAAAAGTGGGTATTTTCTAGGAAAAGTGATGGATGACCGAATGAAACCCTATACAGGTGGCGCAACCACCTGACTAGGAGGGGGGAGTACAGTCTTAATACTCTAGGCAGTTGAAAGAAGGCGCGTGAATATAAACTACTCTACCTAGGAGTTGCACACGGGAGTAAAGTGTCACAAGGCCTGCGACTGCGCAAGGAGGGTATCGTTGTCACGCGAGTTGGCCGGAAAGTGACTGTTGGAGTCACTATTCACATGTGATGCTCAACTTGAGACCAAATGGAGTGGGTGGCAGGCATTTAAGACTCGATTTATGGGCAAGATTTGGGAAAATATGTTGCCAAGGGAGCATTAATGAACCAGATTTGGGGGGAATGGTCGAATTCAAATTCAAAAGGTGCTATAAATTAGAAAGGGTTGCCCAGCAAATAACACTTGGTCATTTGTGATTGAGTTGTGATATACCCTGCGTATTCTGAGTAGAGCCCTATTTGACCTATGTAGAGTGTTGGTTGAACCCCTGATTACAAGAGTGATAGATTTCTAGATGGACATGATGGCAACATCTGAGGAAGTTATGGAAATTACAAAGATGACGGCCGAAGGGGCCATGTAGGCCCTCACTATGGGGGATGCCCCTGAAGGTGTCAGGATTGTGGCAGAAATCTCTAAATCACTACACACGTTGAGGCTGAAAAAGACAAATATATGATGATTCATGTCTGCGTATCCCCTCGAAACCCATTGTGGCACCAGTTTAACAATGGAGGAGAAAGGGAAGCTTGGAAACTGACGAGGAGGAGGAAGACTTGGAGGACCTTATAATTGAAGAAGACGAGGATGAAGGCATGCAGGAAGAAACTGAGCCTGTGCACCCTCCAACAAAGTTTCCCGCCTATATCCCCCCATGGAAGGGGAAGGAAAAAGTGCCCAAGGATCTCGATGAGAGAAAGAGCTCTCTCCAGACTACGTTCCTCCTAGACGACATCATTTTTTAGGGCACACACCTCGAACGAGTGACTAGCTTGAAATTTGAAGATTAGGATCTCATTGACCATGAGAAGTTCCCTCACCTAGAGACCGCACAGCTCATGAAGCCCAAGAAGAACACTGCAGCAGGGGTTACCGAATTGGAGCAGTGAAAGTGGTTACGCGGAGTGGAAAAGGTAGGGTTACTAATCCTGCTTTGGGTGCCACATTTCCACTGTGACCCAATAACAATTTTCATCATCAAGCAGCTGCTATGACTGGTGCATGGTGGGTGTTAGTGGCATCATGGACCACCTTATCCACCGCATTAACCAACTCCCATGCAAAGGAGAGGACTCCATAGACATCTCGGAGGGGAAGAGCAGTGACTTGACCATCACAGAGGCCATAAAGAAGAAGTACAATCTAGAGAAGAAGAAACGGGGCTACATCATATCCAGCATCAACAACAAAGTAGTTAAAGTGGTAACTCAAATACTGGCAAGTAAAGTTATGTGAAACTACCGCGTGGATGTGGTACCTGTGCCGGTGGTGGCATTTTCTAAGAGATGCGCAGAGGAGGTCTAGTTTAACTGGTCCAAGTTCCTATGAAAGGAGTTCCTAGAGAATTGTCGTGAGGCCTAGCAACAATGTAAACGTGCCACTATGCATGGCTTCTATTTTCCATAGTGCTCATGGTAGGGAAATTGTCAGAGGACAGTCAGTTCCCCACAATTGACAAGGATCTACTAGAGGCCACGAAGTAGGCTTTGCTCTGGGCCACAAAGGACACAAATCGGATCCGTGACAGCAAGATATTTTGTGTGTTCATGGAAATGAACATCAGAATGGGATTAACCGCAAGTCATGGTTATCACCCACTGTCTACAACAGCTTGCGGAGTTTTGCAGAATTTAAAGTGGACCTCCACAGCATATATATTAGAACATGCAAGGACTCAGCCAGGCAATGGAGAAAGCTACCCTTTGTAGCCATGGATGATGTAATTTTTTATGTACTGAATACATGGCTGTCGGAGTGGCACGCCCCAAACATCACAACAATGTATAAGTCTACGGTGCAGAAGAAGAAAGAGGAGGCCAAATTGCACATGGAACAGTTGGCAAAGAAGAGAAGGCAAGAAATAGTATTAGTAGAAGTGCATGAGGCACGGGACGCTACACAGAAAGCAGCAGAATAGAAAAAGGTCACAGTAGTAGCAGAAGCACAGGAGGCAGCTAAGAAGGCACACGAGGGCCAGAAGTCGCCTTCACATGGGTAGGAAATAGAGGATGAGGAGGGTGGTGTGGACCCACAAACCGTGTCAACATAACTGAAGTGCCAGTGCCCAAGTGAGCGGATAAGGTGGCACAAAAAGGCCAAGGCCTCAAAGTTGTCTATTGACCCAATCACCCTTACTGAGGGTGATCTGCATGACATCGACGAGACAGTGCACGATGTCATCTCCAAGGCCCCCCAGAACTTCACACAAGAGAACCAAATTGTGTTGGGGGGGCTCAAAGCATAGTTGTAGGAGTTGTAGGTCCACACTCCTTAGGCTTGTACCTTTTTGACCAGCGTCACAATAGGGACAACTGCAGCGAAGTAGATGCGCTTCGACAACAAATACAATAGCGCTACCCGAAGGGGCACTAGTCACAACAAATGAGGCCGACAAGCCTATGATTAGCACACTAAAAGATATCAGGATCAATATGTCTGCACTCGCGCGGGAGATGCTATATGTTCTGCAGGATGGGATTACTGTAGAACTGTGGGCTAGGGAAAACCACGCGCTGCAAGTACTAAGCGAAAAAAAAGATCAACAAGGAATAGTTGAGCTTGTAGCATGACAAAGTGATGTTGCAGAATAGGAAGATGGTACAGGTACTGGATGAAGCCTGTCAGATGGTCCCTGAGCTAGCCATCCCAGCAGACACACTAGCAGAGGCGCGCATCGACAGACTAGCAGCAGGGATGTGCGAGGCACGAGAGGAAATGACTAAGGCTCAGCTGGAGTTGAACCTTTAGATAGCAAAGTTGTGGTTGAAGGCACAGTCATCCACCGCTCCGGAATTAAGAGAACAATGTGCCAGTTCTATTACATCAGGACTGGAAGAGATCGACAGTGCAGTAAGGGACTACACTAGAATGTTGTAGGAGTCATTTGAGTTCCTCACAAATATACAGCAGGACCCTAACATCTAGCACTTAGAGATAGAGACATGTGAGCTCCAGCAGTACGATAGCATCAAAGGGACCGCACAGACAGTGGTCCTCACTCAGAGGCTCGCACAAATGCAACAGGACAAAGTGCTAAAACTGCAAGTCAACAATGCACGACACCGAGAAGTAGTTCTGACGGTGTGCATTAAGCCTTGGATTGAAGAGGCCTTCACCATTACCACAACAATTGAAGGCAAGCTCACACAAATGCAGGGGATACAATAATGGATGTACGGAAGCAATTCTGACACCACGGTCTCGAAACAGTGGGTACAGGAGATTTAGTAGGCAGCCACTCAGTGTGTTGCCATCCTTGCACTAGTTTGAGTAGCGTTGGAGGGAATCCACACCGACAGAGTGACTCAAGGGCAAGTCATGATCTTTGTGTTGGGAGCTTGTTGGGCGTGGAATCCCCCCAAGGCATGTTTTGGGGCTTAAAGCCCAAGTTTGACCAAGTCCTTTGTAAAGACTTTGTGATTTGTGGGCACGGAGCGCGAAGTCATAATAGAGTCATAGGATTGTCCACCCTTGTTTTTGTAATGTAATGTCAGCTTAATAGACCTACCCATGGTCCACGGACCTTGGGATTGTATAAATAAAGTGAGGCTCTAAGTGTAGAAAACATCAAGGAATGAATGAATAGAACAGAAGCATGATGATTCTAAGAGATTGAGTCAAAGTGTAAAGTGTGTCATGGGTTGTAGAGTAGAAGAAGGCTATCTAGCTAAGTGCATAGAGGCCTATTAGTCTGCAGCTGAGTGCGCGGACCCTTGCATCTGAGTGCGTAGAGGCCTATTAGTCTACAACTGAGTGCACAGAGACCTGCAGCTAAGTGCGTAGGGCAGGTCGAGTCTGTAACCGTGGGAAGAATTAATAAAGAGAAGTTGTATCAAATTTATGTGTATCTTTTCCTATTTTATGTATTAGTGGGTATAATTTATAAGTGTACTATTTATTTGCTACACGAACTCATATGAATGTGATGTATAAATAAATATAACTTAAGGCATCCATTTACACGAATATAACTAACGGGTGTAGGACAATAAGTAAGATCTCAGGTGTGACTTAGGGACATAGTGGAGAGCACTACTCCAGCAGCGCGGAAGCCCCACAACCCCTGGTTAGAGTTGCGCAAAGGCAAGTATATCAGGGTGCAAAGGACAGGGAAGTGCACGAAGTAACCTACATGAAGGATTAATAGTTGAAGCAATTCAACCTCTCAGACATCTCAAGGGTGCAGAAACCTAGTTCCAGCACCCCCCACACTACTTCGAGTGAGACCTCAGTCCATGCTCCATGGACTATTGCTGAAAGGGCCAGTAGTACAGGGATTTGTTCGGCTAATTAACTCCGAACCTGGGTCAGGCCCCAACAAGACAACAAAAAGAAGAGAGGAGGAGATAGAGAGATTAGAGAGCAATGCATCATCCACATCTTTTGGTGCTTATACATCTTATTCATCACCTTCCTCGAATGAGGAGATTAACCAGAGACTTCAATAATAGAACATTGAATTAAGGAGGCTTCTATAGGAAGAGAAAGAGGAGAAAAAGAGGTTTCTATGCCAGTTGCAAGCTAAAGATGAGGCCTTGGAAAAGCTACATTGTGACCCCCGTGAGGTAAAAAGTAATTCTTTGACTTCATGTATTTTCCTAATGATGATTTTGTCATTTTTTAAATCTATATTACAGGAATTGGCTCCAACTATTAAAGAGAATGGGGTATGAGGGGAAGGACCTCAGCATTAATGGCCAAGGCATCATAAACCCCATCCAAGTAGAGGAATTACCACGACATACAGGATTTGGATATGTCAGGAAGGAGGTTGGGGAATGTGCTAAAATAGCCATTGGACCATCAACGACAGATGATGAGAATCCCTCATCAATTCTTTCCAAATCAACAGTGGAGGTAAAGATATTGATTCCTCTTTACTTTCATCTTCACATGATATAATTTCTGTTGGAACTGTGGAAGTACCCATTACAAGGAAAAACATGAGACTCCTTACTGAGATGAGGTACAAGGAAGAAGAAGGACTTGGTGTTAATAGCCAAGGCATGACTCAGCCATTGGAGGTTGAGCAAAGACCTTTATTCGCAAGGTTGGGGTGCACTAAAAGACAACACTCAAAGATGTCAGAAGCTTCCACGACATTGTTGAAATCTTCGAGGAAAGAGGATGATGGGAACACATCACCATCCACCTATGGCAATATGCATTGCAAAGAAAGAGCTGAGGCAAAATATTTTTTCCATGATCATACCAAATACTACCAAGAAAGGTATAACCAGTCTCAGTATTCTGTTGTTCATTTTGATTACAACAGTATTATTAATAATGAATGGAAATCATGGAATCAAAGAACTTGCAGTTTTTTTGGATCGCATAACCATGTGCTTTCTGACTGCTAGAGGAGAATAGCAGCACAAAATGGGATGAGGTTTGAAAGACCCTCTCAACAGCAGGTAAAGAAGAAGGTAAACAAGATCTGGAGGAAGAAGGCTTATTGTATTCATTGCGACAGATTTTGTCATCAAAGAGCTACATGTTGGAGGTTCCATCTAGTGAAATGTCGCAAGGACAAAGCATCGATGCATGAACCAGGTGAAACAGTAGTTTGACCAGCGAATGAGCCACAAGGAGACAACCCAGTCACTTTGATAAGTGAGATATGGTTCTTCTAGGTGTGGTAGAATTTCATGGTCTTATTTTTTCAAATCATGTGTTGCATTTTAAGCTGTAAAAGTGATGATGTGTTTTCCATCACTTGCTGCAGCAATAATGATGTTTTGCCTAATTTTGTGTTGCATTTCAAACTGTGAAAGTGATGATGTGTTTCCATCACTTGTTGTAGCAACAATAGTGTTTGGCCTTATTTTGTAAATTATGTGTTGCAATGATGATTTGTTTTCCATCACTTGTTGAAGCAACAATGATGTTTGGCCTTGAATTGATAGCTCGAGTATTGTTTCCATTTTTATGTAAGCCTAACCCCAAAGTATGTGTTATAAACTCATGGCAAGTATGGAATGCTTGGCTCATTTTTTTGGTCACATAGTGAGACATGTAATTTTAAAGATATTCTACTACAAGTTTGCAGGGGATGTAGGTGTCACTTCATCGCTTATGGCTCTGAAGGAAAAAGGTCAAGGAGAAGGAAGGATGACCTGTTAGGACACTTGTGGTGCAGACAATGTACATAATAGTTTTAGATTATTTAATTCTTTTGGAAGACCAAAATCTTCTCTTAGTGGGGAGGATTGATCTAGGAGGATCCAAGACGGTTGATCTAGGAGGATTGATATAGGTGGATCTTTAAAAAGTACTAGTGGCATGGTAAAAAGGATCAAAACTCAAAGTCGAAGAATCTAGATAAGCTTAGCATAGGATTGAAGTGCTCGTCATCCTAATTCCAACGATTTTAACGACACATGACTCCGAGCTCATATGAATAAGTTAGAGAAAGTAAAAGTTAGGTTTGACTTGGATAAGTGGTAGGAGAAGATGATGTGGTAGAACTCTTCAGCGAATGGGGAAGAGCTAAGTGACAGGGTGCCACTGTCCCCACATTTCACTCATTGCAAAAGGTAAAGGTCCACGGTTAAGGAATCACCCCCAACACCATTATGTCGTGATTGTGATATTATATTCATAGATCAGAGGTGAATCAGGTTTACATAGTCAGCCCCGACAGAGTTAGGATGTGATGCAATAATCCCATATCATGATCAAAAAGGTAAGTTCTTTACGAATCGGCCCCGACAGAGTTAGGTTGTGATGTGATAATCGCATATTGAAATCGCAAAGGGAAGTTCTTACAGAATTGGCCCACGATAGTTAGGGTTGCAATTGCAATATCGCAATCACATATCTTACAACGCATTCTTAAAACAATAAGACCTTCCAATTCCATCGATTGCAATTTGTCAATACTCCCAAATGTGATATGGTATATAGCGTGGTTTTCGAAACTCATCGGATCTACCTTTAATGTAGAACAGTTATTTCCAAGGATTAAGGTTTGTCCGCCAATTTAAAGTGATGATTCTCTGTGTTATCCATCGGGTTCAGAAGTATGCACCAATTCATCCACTGATTTGAGGTTAATGTGAAACGGTCTATGAACTATTGCAGATGGAGATTTTTCCAAGTTTAACATGTTGTTATTCTAGATCTGAGAATCTCTGTTTGAAACAAACTCACCTGCTAAACTTGCCATTTATTGAAACTGCCCAGTTTATGAAGGAATATTCCCACCATAATATAAATTGGGTTATCCACACAATGAGAGCGGAGAGAAGCAGGGAGAAGCATATATTTACATATCAGAGAAGCAACACCTGCTCCTGGCAGGTGGTTGGAACCTTACCTTAGAAATCAGAAGGTTTCAAGAAGGTGCAGAAAGCCCAATTATCTAAATTAGGTGTTCAGATAGGTGATTCTGCAGGATTATTCCCCAGGAAGTTAGTGGTGTTATCTATTTCTAAATTTGGGCTCTCCATTTGTAATCTATCTTCCAAATTAGAGGTATAAGGGTGTTATGTGAAATCTTCTTGTAGTTCTCACTTTTCATGCCATTTAATGAATGAAGGCCTCCCTACTATTAAGCAGGGCCCAGAGATGTAGTCCAAATTAGATGAAATCTATAATCAAATCTTTGTGTCCTGATCTCATGCATGATTATGTCTTCTTCCTTTTTTTCATCTTATATTCTTATGTTCCATGGTTTTTAAGTGATCTGTTATATATAATTATGATGCATCTATAAGAAAACAAATCCTAGATCACACAATCACAAACATCATATCATCATATAAAAAAATGCATCATAATGCTACCATCACATCATTAACACATCAAGAATCCATCACATCACAAAGAGACACAAGCTTTTACTTGGAAACCCATACTAGACAAAACAACAAAACCTTCTTATTCTTTACCTTCAATTCATTACATAGATTTGTAAGCTACGAACTATTGGAGGAAACCACCCCTAAGATATGGAAGCTACCATTTATGGTATGCTAGAACCTGATTGAGGCACCAACCATAAAATTATGAAAAAAACTACTCATTGTAGGCTACAACCTAATTGAGGCAACTATCTCTATGATGCGTCAGCATTATCCTACTCTAGGCACCAACCTCGATGATGAGTGGGCTCCAACATACTCTAGGGTCCAACCTAATTGAGATTCCATCCTCAGTGAAGGCATCCACCTCCTTCTTCAACTCTTTGTGTACCTATATTTAATATTATTTTCAAGTTGGATCATGATAGTCAGCAATTTTTAATTTGTAATCATTGAATCATAAGTAAAAACATTTTTTTTCAAACACAACTTGCAATCACCGCCAATCTTTGTCATTTCAAAACCTATCATAATATGAAATAATTATCATTGCGACACCTACAACCACTGTCACTATAATTCATTATCAGTCACTACCATAACTTTTCATATAAACCATTTTCTCTAGGTGTCACATTGTTTTCCACACTCTACTCCAACCTATTCATCAATCTAGTCACACATACATCTTCTCGGAAACCATTCTTTCCATACATCCAAGACCTATGGAACTTGTTTGTAAAGCCTCAAAAAATACAAATATATTTTTGCAATCAAATATGTGTAAGAAAGGAATTACATATCTTTAGTTGTATGCATCTCTAATCCTTGATCACCATGCTTCTTCTGGAATCCAATTTGGATCAATAATGACCTCAAATACTCATAAAAATCATACCAACCTATATAATAAATTAATGGTTCTATAGATTTCCATTTTTCAGATGCTTTTCAATAAAGTGTCCAAATTATGGTGTTGTTGTAACATAATGTTCACCATGAGTCTATTAATCATTCTACAAAATGAACCTATGTGGTATGAAAAAATAATTGTGCCAACTTGACTATTATTGGGACTCAAACTAGGGTCTCGATCAATACAACACTAGCGTGACACCAACCAAGCTATATGTAATTCTTGCAAGCTAATGCATCCAAATGTATATTGAATGAAACTAAGAAAACAAGTGAGGGTATGGACCCTCATTATGTGCCAACTCTATGACACAATGTCACTTACATGTTGGGGGTCATGCTCCAACATGTATTACATAATGCAGTATATGGGCGATGATGTGGAACCTATAATGGTTATCACCATGAACTCCTAACATGTATATAATTTCACGTCCATGTCAAAGTTTAGAGGTATGAGGTCAAATCACAACTATACCATAAAAATAACCAAACCTCTAAACCTAATCATTGCAATCCATAACCAAATAGAACTTCAAACTATTTGCTCCATTGAGACTAAGGATTCGTTGTGATACCAATATATGGCATGATCACTTGCAAAATTGAGTAGCATGGGCACATATTTATAGTGATCCATGGTCCTAGGACTATGGAGGGCTGACCAAAGTCTCATGGATTCGGCTTGTCCAATAAGGCCTACATATATTAATATGTCAGCCATATAAAGGCGGATTAGGCCCTATCATGTGGTTTTAACTTCATTTCTTACCATATACTCGGGACTTGACCATAACCATGTGAATTTAACTTTATTTGATTCATTTCCTCTACCATATAATTGGGGGTTATTCTTAGCATGTGACCATTCTCTCTCAAAGGCTTCAACTTGGTTCCTTAAACATAATGCCTTGGTCGCATGCGACCAAGCTCTATGACTGGGTCCGTAAGGGTACCTGTTCATTCGCATGATGATGTTATCATGACATCATCATGCCATGTGGTAGCTCATGAGTTGTGCCACATTTCACCAATTTTTTACCTTTTGGCCAACCAAAATATGCCATTTGTCCCAGCCACATGGTAGCTCTTAGTGAGTCCATGTGAGCATGTTGACATTGTCAAATGATGTGCCATGTGATGTGTACAAGAATCATGTAATATTCTGAGATGTGTTAGGGTTTCTAAGTCATCATTCTAGACTAGTCTATGTGTGCCATGTTTCAACTACCCAAGTTATCACAAAGAACAATTATGAGGTTGCCACGTGTCATTATGGGCTTGCCATGGGTCTGCCCAATCAACAACCTTATCCACTCCAGGCTTGTCATGTGTCTCCTCAGATATCAAATCAATCCACTCTAGGCTTTCCATTTGTCACTTTATGGAACCAAAATAGCGAATCAGAGGTTTTTTAACTATCATGTAGGTTTTCATATTATCTGTGTCGGAATCCTAAATAATACTGAGAGGGAGGTGAATAGTTTTTTGTCCTTATACCAATTTTTTCCTTTTCTTACACAAACCCTAATTTATTGAATTATTGGCATCACACCACAATTTAAGTCCATCAATAGATCTAAACAATAACAAGATAAATACATGGAGCAGAAAACATATAAACAATTAATCATGAGCAACAACACATAAACACATAAACAACATCACACATGGACACTGAATATTAGGTGTAAAAACCAACTGGGAAAAGTCATCTCTATTGTTGTCTTCATCTCTTCTTATTATTATTTAAAGTCTTTTTACATCGTCATATCACTGGCCACCACCATGGTGCAAGCCACAACTTGCAAATCATGTGAGCAACCCTTGCCTTAGGCTATAATTTGTCAGAAGCCACCACTTCCTAAATATTGTAGGCCACCACCTGCTGGAAGCCACCACTCTCATGACTTTGCATCCCACCACCTACTGGATACACCAACACCAAATTTTTTCCAGCCACCACTCAACGAAATCCGCCACTCCCAAGTTCTCAAGCCTCTACCTATCACTACATGATGTCAGAACAAGCCACCACATGCCTTTCTAAAGTCCCCAGCCTTCAAGCTCTCTTGTGGGCCATGTTTCACAATGTTTCATAATGGATCCACTACTCTTTGGAATCAAACATTTGTGAGCCACATATCGTCCATTTTCATATTGGAATCACAACATCTCATCTGCTCAATAAACAATACAATTCACATGCAAAACAATGCAACAGAGAAATTTGCAAAAAAACCAATCTCTGTAATACAATCAGATCACATAATCAATTTCCTCATCAAACTCAAAATCAAATATTTTCATCATACTCTTGGAAAAACAACACACTCATATAACCCAACATCAACAATAAAATCCACAACCTCTATGATAATACAACAACAAGAATATATGTAGCATATGATTCCCGCAATAATACATGACATGCTTAACTAATCATTCCTGCAATAAAATTTTAGCAATCTAATTGTTGACCTACAACTCGAGGGGCTACAATAATCTTTTGTTCTCCATACTAGCAACAACATAATACTAGAATATGCATACAAATTCTAACAATCTATTCTCCATAGGCACTCTTAACATGTCTGCAATACTGCTCATAATCTGATCTCTAATTTGCATTCCAATTGCAATATTGCAGCTCACATTCTCTCACTATATAACCCCTTCTATTGCACACTCCAACATTTTATCAATGATGAAATAAGTAGTCAATACAAAGCATTAATCCTCATTATATTTGACTTGATCACCTTCTAGAATGTGTGTTGACTCAATTCAACTCCAGACCATCAAGAACCTCGGGAAAATACTCTAGGAAATGCTAATGGTATTTTATTTGCACGCACAAATCAAAATTTTTCACATACAAGCCTCATCACTAGGATAGAATTGTCTCCCAAGGATTATCATTGCATGGATAATGTGGGCTCCTAGCAATGATTCTAAAATCCTTTCTTTATTCTATTTATCATCTTAGGGATGATGGCCTAACTCATGGAAACTAAAACTTGCTCTGCCAATAACTCTACCAAACTTCTATGTCACCTTGCCAAGCACCTCTAGAGCCCATACACACCTCAAAAACACTTTAACAAGCCTTTGTAATATTCATGTAATCATTAGAATGACAATTCATTTTGACATCAATGGCAACATAACTAGCTGACTAGGGTTGACATCTCCTTGGTTGACATCACTAACAACACCATGCGGCCAACATGCTCCCCCTTTAATGTTTATGTCAACCTATAGCCACAAACACCAAATTCATCTTCAGTCACTACTATGACTGGACTCTTCTTCACTTGTGGTTGTCACTCTCCCCCTATGACATCAATGGTAATGGGTCATCAAATCCCAATTTAACACACCATGCTAACACCTCTAAAACATCGAGTTGATAGAAGTAGGAAAGGCTAACACCAAATTATTTTCTAATGAAATCAGATCATCTACCAACAACTGCCACATGCCAATATGCCAACACCATTCTTTCTTCATGTTGAACATACTCCCCCTAAACTTGTAATGGGTATGAAAACATATCTCCATGTTTTTGTAGAAACATTATTGTTGCACTGCAATAAGCCTCCTGGCCACTTACAAGAGATTTCTCCTCATGGACCAATACATCAACAAACTTTGTACCAATGATATACAATGAAAGTACAGGGATTTATAAGCATGCTATGTGACTTCATCAATTAAATACAATGCTCCTATAATGACACCAAAATCCCATACATGGTTGAAGTAATTGCACTCTTCAATACATTCCTAGGCTTATGACTCTTTCTCCAATGCATGCCTAGACCAAATGAATCTCAACCAATAGGCCCAATGATGAAACAACAAGGTACATGGCTATAATATTGAACACAATTGTGCATAAATGGAAAAATGGATACTCTCTTTGATACATGCTGAATAAGTGACTCACTATCCCAAGAAAAATCTACTCAAGCAAACTTCAATGATAATCATGAGAAAGTACATGACTTCTACATCATGATATACATGGTTGCAACTACAAATAGCATGATTATCTTCTATGATAGGATCATGACCAGGTTTCTCCTTTTCATGCATGCATAAACCACTCAAACAACACCTCAATGATGAAAACAATGATAGAAGGCCATGCCAAGAATATGCAAGAATAGACTTTGACACCCAATAGCTCATACATAACTAAACTTAACACATATCTTTGCATACTTAGCACCAACCAAAAGACATGGATAATCATACTAATGACTCTCTCTATCATCATGACTCTCTTACTTAATCATGCATGTCACTTGGACTATTCCATCATCACCCATATGACATAGACATTGATGTTATAGGGCTGCAAAATTGCACACACGTGTGCTTTACATGGCTAACACAATACATGCCAAATACCTCTCTCTCTCATACATTCCCTCATGCTAGGGTTACTCAACCAACTAATAAAAGATGTCATGACAAGTTCATTAAGAGTTAATTATCATGCCTTTTCCACTCATGATACAATTTATGGTGTAGGTACAAGCATATGAGTGAAAAACAAGTTAAGAATGACAAACAAGCAATGAAACCTTAGTACCATGCATAACTCCCACTAAGTTGATCATACCTCCAATGGGAAGGATGATTTTTTGGCTTGAATATACAATGAGGTTGATGATCAAATCACGACACTACTATAACTTCCACTAGTGTCCATCAACTAATCATATTTTCATGCACTCCCCCTGAGGTTATGCACCTCTATGTACTTTTGTAGTAAATAATGAATATGCATCAAATGACTATGGACTGCAGAGAGGGTTAATATTTATACTTCACATGTTTCTCCTCCTTCTTATTCCACACAGTAATAGGATGTTATTTATCGTTTAAATTCTTTTCAGAGTTTCAACTAGGCTTACTCTGGATCTACTATTGCTTTTTTTGGATCTACCTTAAAGAACCGAACAACATGGAATCTATCACCATGTGGTCAAAGTTGATAAAACACCTCACATGACTAATATATGAAGCAAGGGGGTAAAATCTCATGCTAATCCCATCAGATCTATGCCTTACATGAAACATTCCTCTACTCCATGGGCTAGATTTGCACTCAACTGCCTTGTGGCCAAACAGGTTATAAGAAAAACATAAACCAATAAATTTATAATTATACTTGATGGATGATCTCCTTGGCTACACATATTGTTGATTATATTTGGAAGTTGTGCCTCTGCAGTTGGATATGTTATGTCCAAACTTGTGGTAGATGTAACACTCTATCTTGTCCATCAAAGTAACGAAGGGGCTTTGATTCTTTTGAAATTTGATAGATACGTCACCATCCTTTCTTAGAGTAAACCGTATTCTAGATGTAGGTTCTCCTTGATGTTTTATTCTATGTGGTTGCTAGATTTGTTGCTTGTTTCCTCAATTACTACTCTTGTTGCTGATATTTTTTGTTATAGGCCTTTTTGGTTCTTCATTATTTTTATGCCTGCATGCAAGCTATACTCTCCCTTGTGACAATCAAGACCAAATCTATTGAATGGAGATATTTGGCCTTTAAGCATGTTGTCCAAGGCTACGGTGCTCTTCTCGAACTTCAGTTTCTTTTCTTTCTTGTCCAGCTGCTTCCTCAACATGATAAATATATCTTCAATATTTTCAACTCGGCCCTCTTTTCTTTTAGCTGAACAACCATAACATCGTCAATCGTTTTGGCTTCTTGAAGCTAAGTATTCAGGTTAAGAATCTCTTTTCTTAGCTCATTTCTTTCATCAAAAATACGCATCAACTTATCATGCTTCCTACATGTAGTTGTTAGTCTAATTATGAACAATGTGGATATTGGTGGCCACCTACCTATTCCACTTGGATCCCCACCATTGTACCTTTCATTTTCCTTGTAACACAATTTGCTATTTTTGCAAATTTTCTGGTCTTGACCTTCCAGAGTCGTTTTGAGGCCCTAAATGACATTTTTTGCGAAAATG
Source organism: Pinus taeda (assembly GCA_000404065.3). NCBI lineage: Eukaryota > Viridiplantae > Streptophyta > Pinopsida > Pinales > Pinaceae > Pinus > Pinus taeda. The sequence goes on along the minus strand of APFE030710632.1, from coordinate 306,900 downwards.
GACAAATTGTGGCTTATAATAGGGGTTTTTAGGCAAAAAATTTACAATCCTAAGATAAACCTTTCTAACAAGGTGTCGTATGCCAAAGTTACGACCATGGGAAATCGATGTACCAATTTACCCCAGCGGGGCCCAGTGATGTTTCGCACTTCATCTCCTAGGGTTGTGTTTTTGGATGTTTACAGTTTTCCATTGTTTATCAATAATAAATAGGCCTTCGAGCCTCATTTTAACACAATTTAGAAGGCGTGTAACTACCACATCTCTTCTTAGAGATAAGCTACCATCACCTAGGCTAGTTTATTTCATTCTGCATGTAAATTTTTTTAAGTATTTTTTAATTAATGAATTGAAATTATGTTTTCATTGTATCTCTATGTTTCTATTCATATATGCCTTTCATTTTGTTCCTTCATAAATTTTATCAACTCACTTCAACAAATAATTTCTCTATTACATCCATGGTTGACTCATATTTAACTTTATGAAGCCTTACATCATTCTCACTTTTCACTAGGAAAATAAACATAATTGCCATCATATCTCTCTAATGTATAACTCAAAAGTAAATTATTAGCATTTATACCTTTAGATCCATTCTGCTTCAATACCTTTTGTTTTTTATTTTATGATTTCTTCTCATGGCCATTTGAAACATTCACACTAGGGGCATGAGGCTTTTATGGATGAGATTCTCACTTCTAAGAAGCCTTCTTATTTCTATTATTCTTACTCTTCTTGTAAACCAATCCATGGCTACTTCTATCACCTCCATATAACACTTACATTCTATCTTAAATCTCCTTGGCAGATTTCAAATATGTTATTTTCTCCAAATCCGCATTATGGATATTCTCATAAATATTGCATCACACTTGAGCATTACTCTCCAACACTTTAGGTGAAAGTGGATCCTCACCACATCCTTCACATACTAGCTTCCAAATGTTAGATCCATTAGCTAATAATTGGTATTTATGAAATTTTCATGTTATACCTTGAAATTACAATAATGAGAACAGATACTATTAGAGGATTCATTTTGAAAAAAAAATTACCCGATCTATCTGAATTTACTCTCTATTGATTAAAATGCAACAATAGCCTCCACTTTGATACCATTTCTTGGAAGCATGAGCAATATCGAGAAGTGACGTGAATCAGTGTTGTGTCCTTATACCAATTTTTGGATTTTCTTACACAAACCATGATTCATTCACTTATTAGGAGCACATCATAATGTATATCTATCAATGGATTTAAACAATAAAAAAATAAATACATGGAGCAACAAGCATATAAACAATTAAGCGTTAGCAAAAACACATCAACACATAAACATCATCACATAAGGATACTAGATATTAGGTGGAAACCCCAACTAGGAAAAACCATCGCTATTATTGTCTTTGTTTCTTTTTATTATTATTAAAATTATTTTTACATCATCATATCACTGGCCACCACCAATGTATAAGCCACAACTTCCAAACCATGTGAGCAACCCTTGCCTCAAGTTATAACCTATTGGAATCCACCACTTCCTAAACTATGAATCCCACCACCTAGTGGAAGCCACCACCTACTAGATGCCCCAACACCCAATTCTTTGAAGCAGCCACTGTAAAAAATCCACCACTCCCAAGTTATCAGGCCTCTACCTAATGGATTTCACTAAAACTTATCACAACAAGCCACTACGTGCCTCACTGGAGGCCCCAATCTTTAAGCTCTCATGTGGACCACGTTTCACAATGTTTCATACTAGATCCACTGCTCTCTACAATCAAACATTTGTGAGCCACATTTCATCAATTTTGTTACTGAACTTGCAACATCTCTTCCACTCAATTAACAATACAATATTCATAGAAAACTATGCAACATTATCAATCTTTGCAATATAGATCTTTGCAATACAATCAACTCACACAATCAATCTGCTTATTCAACTCAAACTCAAACAACTACATGATACTCTTCACAAAAACCCACACTCAAATTACCTAACATCAACAATAAAATCCACAAACTCCATGACATACAATAACAATAATATATGTAGCATATGATTACTACAATGATACATGACATGCTCAACTAATCATTCCTACAACACAACGTTAGCAATTTAATCTCTAATCTACAACTATAGCAGCTACAACAATACTCTATTCTCAATATCAGCAACAACACAATATTGGCATATGAATACAAATTATAATCATCTATTCTCCATAGGCACTCTCAACATGTGTGCAATATTGCTCCAAATCTGATCTCTGATTTGCACTCTATCTGCAATATTGTAGCTCACATTCTCTCACTATGTAACCCCTTCTATTACACACTGAAATTTTTTCAACGATGAAAGACACAATCAATAAAAATTATTAATCCTCATTATGTTTAACTTTATCACCTTCTAGAATGTGGGCCAAATCAAGTGGCTCTAAACCATAAAAAACCTTGGGCAAATACTCATGGTATTTTATGTATGTGAATAAATCTGAAATTTTCACCTACAAGCATCATCGCTAGCATAGAAATGGCTCCTAGGGATGATCACTGCAAGGATAATGTGGGTTCCTAGTGATGATTTTTTATATATTTTCTTAGTGCTAGTTATCATCTTAGGGATGATGGCCTAACTCATGGAAACTAACACTTGTTATGCCTAGAACTCTACCACACTTTTACATCACCTTGCTAGGCACCTCTAGATCCGATACACACCTTAACAACACTTCAATAAGATTTTGTAATCATCGTCATGATAATTCCTATTAACATAAATGCCAACATAAATAGCTAACTAGGGTTGACATCAAGTCCAACACCATGTGGAAAACAATACACATTTCAATCCCTACTTCCATTATCAAATGTGTCCAATTTGTGAAATATGCACAACCTTTAATGAAGTTAAATGCCATGCATGTTCTTTGTTCATCCACCATTGACCCGATTAGTGTACCATGGATGCACCGAAGAGATGTGAACTCTTTATCACATTAATATTTTGGGTTTTATTTTATAGTCATTGGGTCCTTTGTAACTACTGAACTTCAAATTCCCATAACATCTCATCTAGGAGAATTTTTTCAGAGTGGGATATATTTTTGGAAAGGTATCGAAGAGACCTATCCAACCATGGTGTTTTTACAAACATTTGGACATCATAACATTTTCAAAAACTCAAAAAAAATTAAAGTCCCTTTAATCACTTCATTAGTGTACATAAGGTATCAATATATCAAACTACTTCCTTTTCCTATAGCTATTGCCTAGGACATTTCCTTTGACATCGATGACATATTTTTGTCATCAATAACAACACTATGTGCAAAATACATGCATCATGTTGTGTTATATTTCCTTTATGAAGAAGGGAAGGGAAGTAGAGCATTGTGACAGGGATTCAAAGACCCATAAGAGAAATTTGAGCCCTATAGCTGAAGAGGTGCTTCAAGAAAGCATGTTAATTTTTTACATCTCATATGAAGAGAAAACCAAGATTAAAGGTCCAATTCTTGAGGACTTTTCAATATTTCTATTGCAAGAGTTATGAGAATGTATTTGCAAATACAATAGGTTTTCCACAAAAGTGAGATACATATTTCTCTATTGATCTAATTTCTAGAGCTACCCTAGTATCGATGACTTATTGAAAAATGAATATATTAGATTCTAAAAAGTTATAATTGCAACTAAAAGAATTGCTAAAGAAGAGGTACTTATACATGAGTGTCTCACCTTGGGAGAACTAGTACTTCTTGTGAAAAATAAGAATGGAACCTTGAGGTTGTATATGAACTTTAGACAGTTGAATAAATCCTTTAGGAAATATATTGAATTTATAAAATTGAATAAATCCATTGTGAAGAATAAATACCCTCTACTGAAAATTGATGACCTCTTTGATTAACTAAAAGGATAAAACATATTTTCAATGATATATTTGAGATCAAGTTATCACCGGGCGAGAATCATGATGAATACATTAGAAAGGAAATATTTTAAACTAGGAATGGGAACTATGAATTTTTAGTAGGTACCATTTAGAGTGACAAATGCACTAGCAATCTTCATGTGTTTGATGAACGGTGCTTTCAAAAATTATTTGGATAAGTTTGCTACCATATTTTAAGATGGTGTACTTATCCATTCCAAGTGAGAGGAAGAACATGAAAATCACCTCAAGATGGTGCTACAATTTCTAAAGAAACATTAGTTATATTCCAAGCTAAGCAAGTGTTGTTTTCTTTGGAAATAGACCCATTAATTGGGAAAATAATTTCAAAGGAAGGGATAGTGATGGATGTACAAAATATCAAAGTGATTAGAGAATGGCCAACACCAAGGAATGTAATGAAGGCAAGGTCATTCGTTGGGCTTGCTAGATACTATAGGAGATTCGTATAAGGATGTTCCAAGATTGCTCACCCCATCACTTCTTTGTAAAAGAAGGGAATGAAATTTTAATGCAATTAAAAGTGTGAATAAAGCTTTTATTTATTATAGGAACTACTAACTAGTGCACCCATTTTTAAGATTTCAAATCCCAATGGAGATTTCAATGTGTTCATAGATGCATGTAAAGAGGGACTTGGTGGAGTCCTTACTTAGAATGAACTTGTCATTTGTTATAAGTCTAGGGAACTCAAAGAACATGAAAGGAATTATGCCAAAATGACTTGGATCTTTATTCCATTATTCATGAAATACATATATAAAGTAATTATTTAATGGGAAATAAATTTGAATTGAGAACAAAACATAGTGGTCTTAGATATTTATGTGAGAAACAAACTTTGAATGCTAATTAAACTAGAATGTTAGAATTCTTGAGTGAATATGAATTTTATATCAAACATATCAAAGGAAAAGAAGAACATGTTGATGATGCACTCAATAGAAGGGTCCATGTAATGCATGCTACAACTATCAACACATATAAATCATATTTTAAAATAGGATTTTAGAGGTTTCTATCATAGATTATCTATAGTTAAAACAAAGCCTACAATAGTAAAATGTACAACAAAGACACAAAGAATATAATTTAGGATAATATGGAATAATATGGAATACTGATGCATAAAAATAGATTTTACGTTCCTAATCAGTTGAATTAATTATTTTTGTACTAAAAGAAATGCATAATGCAAATATGTTAGACACACAAGTTACCAAAAAACAATTGTAGAAAGGATAAGCCAATACTTTTGGTTAGGCATGAAAAATGATATGGCTAATTACATAACCATATGCATGGGGATCTAAAGGGTGAAGGCTAAGCATGGAAACCTATTAGGGTTTTTGCAACCATTTTTCCAACTCAAAAGTGAAAGTGGGAGGTAGTAAGCATTGATTTCATCGCAGAGTTACCAAGGAAAACAAGGAAACATGATTCAATAATAGTGGTGGAGGATAAGTTGAAAAATGCTACCCATTTTATTCCAATCAAGATTATTCATAAGTAGCTAACATTATGGAAATATCTATGAGGGAAATGTCCATGCTACATGGAGTTCCTAAGGAAATTGTGTCAAATTGAGAACCCAAGTTTACTTCAAAATTATGGAAGGGATTCTTAAGATAATTTGGAACAATTATAAATTTTGGTATAGTATATAATTCCTATATTTATGTTAAAATATAGAGAATCAACGAAGTGATTGAGGGCGTGTTGAGGATATATGAGATTGGTATTCCTTCCAAGTGGGAGTGTTGGTTTCCTTTGTTTGAGTTTACGGGTTACAATAAAGGATATCAAGATTCATTAAAAACGAGCACATTTGAATCTATATATGGTATAAAATACAATACTCCAATGAGTTGGTACAATCCAATAGATATATTAGTACATGGCCTAGAGACACTCAAGGAGATGGAAAAGAAACTGATAAAAATGAATAGAATTTGAAGGTAGTACGTGATAAGAAAAAGAGTTATGCTATGAAAATACACATAGGATATCTAGAGAATTCAAAGTGGAACAATGTGAATTTCTAAATTTAAGTGCAATAAAATCTAAATGAAGTTGGGAAGATACACCAATTTAGGAACCATATTTTGTGGGCCATATAAAATATTGGACAAAATAAGATCAATTGCATACATAGTTGCATTTCCTACTATGAAAGGGCATAACATGTTTCTTGTGTCTCTATTAGAAAAGTTTGTTTATGATCCTAACCATGTCATTGATTGAAATTTGATTTAAGTGGAGCATGAAGGAGACTTTCAAGTGCATCCAATGTGTATACGATACAAGAAAGTCAATATGCTATAAAACAAAACCATTGAGTAGGTAAATGTGTAGTGGAATTACTATAGCTCAAGGAAACAATGTTGATTTAGGAAAATATAATGAGGGATGGGAATGTAAATATGTATATCAAAAGCCAAGGCCCAAGCTATGTAATGGTCTAGTGGACCTATTATAGCCTTGGGACACAACATGTGGGAAGTAAATAAAACACCCCAATTTTGATCACCATAATTGTAATGCAAATGTATATATGCGATCGAGGATGAGAGACAAAAAAGATGGCCAAGGTCAAAGCAATGTAAATCCGTATATCAAAAGTTATTAATAAGGAAAAACACCTAACAACTATAAATGAGAGGGACAAGAACATGGGAGGATGATTCTACATGAGAGGAATGAGAAGGGGCTTAGAGGATCTAAAAGGAACTAAAGATAAAATAATAATATTTTATTATAAACAAAGTTTCTTTACCTTAATATATGTTGAAAGCATATCAACCTTATGTTGAGTTCTGAGGTAGTTAAGAAGACTTATTTGAGAACCAAGAAACTAGTTGGGAACATGAAGAGTTAACATTAGGTTTTAGGGGAATTGGGGTCAATACACATTATTTTTTAGTTTGGTTTTCGATTACTTTACATCATTATATTGCTTCGTGAATGATGTTGGTCATATTTAGCATCAATTCTTCTATTCATTTTGGTCATGAGTGAAGCATATTCCATGTGTGACATGGAAAATAATGTTATAAGTTAGGCTACATGCCTATACTAGAAGGATGGAAAATCCTATTGTATAAGTAATGTAGGAAATTTCCCATAAGTGTATATGTTGTAATTTAGGCTCCGTTATCATTGGAATTCCTAGAGCCCCTAGTTGGGAGATTTCATATCTAGCATATACTCAAGGCCTGGATGGAATAAGGATAGCCGAGGGACCATTAGTAGACAAGGCGGTTAAATTCCTTAGGTTGTGTAGAGTGATGGGGAAAGAGAGCTAGGCAAATGGAATTTATAGAGAAATCATTTTAGTGTGAGAACATTAGGTATTAGGCTAAGTGTGAGGACTATATCTAACCATAGGAGTTAATTTGTCCTTGTCAACTCTTAGCCCCAACTTGGGAGTGACCTGTTGTAGATAAAATTAGGGGGTTTCCCTCTCAAAACTTGTTGCACAAATATTAGCACATGCCAACATTCCTCCCACTCTTAGCTCACCCAAATTTTCCAAGTATTATGTTTATCGCAATGTGTCTAAACTTACTCTACTATCCCTTGTGTGGGTGGATCTCACAATGTAATAACCTTTCATAGGATTTAATTTCTAATTTTTTGTAAATGGTTTTTCTAATATTGTAACATGCCCCCTCCTAATCCTGGCCCAAAATGAAGGATAGAAGGAGGTAGTTATGAAGTTAATCCAACTCCCATTGTCAGTTTATGTAAATGAGGTACAAATATTTGACTTACCTTTACTTGCAAGAACTCAAAACAAATGATACCATCATGTTGGTCTCATTTAGATGATTTTGACCATTTAAAAATTGTTCCAATATGGTTACCAAATTTAAATATCTGGCATAATAAAGTTTATCCATTCTGCTAATGCCACTTCACTATCCTACCACATGACTCCCACGAGGCTATCCCATTCGACCCCTATATCAACCACATGGCAGTAACAAAGTTAACTGTCGACTCAGCTCATACCTACCACAATGGTGGAATCCTTTTTAGGCCACACACACAACACACACACACACAACACACACACTATATATATATATATATATAGTATATATATATATATAATATCAATATATATATATATATATATATAAATATATATATATATATATATATATAGTATATATATATATATATATATATATATATATATTTATATATATATATATATATAATATATATATATATATATATATATATATATATATATATATATATATGATAGATAGATAGATAGATATATATTATAACTCCTCTTTAGGTATTTCCTATGATCCATGGGCCCCTTTATAACACTTTGATTCACCTCCTATTTTCCCATGTTGTAAATGATTGGTCCAACCCCTTCACACATGTTCGCCACAAGAGATGTGTAAGGGTATGAACCCCTTGAAGATCACACCATCTTAGGAGTTAAATATTGAATGGTCTTAACATTTCTCCCCACTAAGACCACCTCTCTCTCTTATCTAGAAAGTGAATTCATCCATGCCAAATGGATATTGTTCCCACAGATGGACCCACATGCCAAGTTACCATAGGAACACTCACCCTAGGTTTTACTCTTGTTTCTCTCATATTTTAATCTGGGTTCGACCATTTCAAGCATAGATGGAACTCTACAGACCCCCACCACCTACATGTCACAATGCTCGTCACCTCATCATGCGCTTGATTCCACATCACCCTGAGAGTTTACTCACGGTGGGGTAACACATGTCTCCCCTTGAAGCCTTTAGGGTACCAAACCCCTGAGACACGTGGATGGCTCTGAGTTTACAATATCTAATGGTTAGAATTCCTCTTGCATACACCCTTAGGCATGGGGCTTGGTCACATGGTGCTTAATTGTGAGTCTCTTTTTACTCCTCTAGGCCCTAGTTTCTAACCTCGTGGCACTTGGTCACATGGTGCTTAATCCTGAGTCTCATTTTACTCCTCTAGGTGCTAGTTTCTAACCTTGCAACACTTAGTCACAGTGGCTATTCAAACAGGCTCAAACTAAGTCTTGGTTGTTATGGTTCTATAAACATTTGGTCCTAACACCTAGACATGGCCCTATGCACTAAACACTTTTGGAAGGTCCCTTGGAGCTATCCCTCTTGAGATTTTGATGAGGCTCATCGTAGCCCAACTAACCTTTATACATATACATAGTTATATAAATCATATTATACTTCAGGGACTTAGAAATAAAATGAATGAGACTATAAGTGCCAATTCTTTAATGACACAACAGCAAAACAAATATTTTCCCATTCAGTTTCACTAAGGCCATTTGGACAATTCTTCAAGCTCACGACAACTCATAGGTCTATAGGCCTCTTAGATTAATAATAATTGGCATAAAATCAAGCCCTTGTAGTTCATAGATCTACCATTCTCTTGGAATAAATATAAATGTACAACAAACTCATGAAAGCAAATAAGAAACCATGAAAATGCCCCAAAATTCGTATAAGAGATCAATGTTCCACGGGTAGGCAAGAAATATCAATCCAAGTTTGATTCATAGGAATAAATAAACACATTTAAGCATTAAATAAATATCATTAAAAGCCTATAGCCAACACAGTGAATATGTTTTAGACATTTATATACAAAAATTGGAGTATCAATTGCCTTATAGTCTAAAGGGTTTGGAAAATGAGATTGAGATTTCAACTCTCCACACAACCTTAGACACACTGTAACCATGTCTTTCTTGCAGTAGTATCCCCCAATACATATTTCAGAGCTTGAGGAAGAGTGCTAAAATTATAAAAATAAGTACTTTTGATTAAAACGAGGCCTCCAAAGGGAACCCACCTTTACCCACCAGCAACTCAGAATTTAACACAAAGAGAAGGAATTCACATGACTCTAGTTTTATCAATAGCTCCCAACTATTATATAACAAAGATTTCTAGCTTATTCAACTTTAACTTTGAGTTTCTTCCTAGCATGAAGACTTATAGTTCAATACCAAGAGGAGAGTTCCTTCAACTTTTGGGAAGGTTCATCAGCAGATAAGCTACCACGGGAGAGTGGAAATCACTCTTCCAGGTATTTCTTCATTGAAGGCAAGAACTAATGCTTCGGCCCCAAGGAAACACGTAGTGGTTCATCAACATCATAATTAATTGAGTGTCTCCACCTCCTAGCTAGTAGGTTCATCATTTTAAAATTTTCGAATGGGTTCTTCAGACCTTGGTAAGCCACTTGTAGTGGTTTCATCAGCCTCAATTCAGCCCACTGTCTTTAAATTATTTCATCTAAGCTAGAAAGCAACACATATTGGTTTCATTATTTGCGCTCCACAGAGTGAAATCTCTCTCTTGATGAACTTTCTTCCAAGTCTAATAAATAGATCATAATCAAACCGAAATGATTAGCACCGCCCAAAAAAACATAAACACCCTATATTCTCATCACCAATCTCTTAAAACATTATCTTCTCATCCTCCAATTCTAATGTTTTCTCTTTCTTGGTTTATAGAGATGCTTTTCCATCGTGCACAGAAGTAATTTCCTCTTCCACTGTGCATAGGGGTAATTCGCTTGCTCATTAATTTCTCTAGCTAAAGGATAACACTACCATTTATAGTTAGATGGGCATAACCTCCTTATTGCCCATTGTCAATCTGTTGGCAAAACCATATTTCCATCTAATTCCCACTCTCCCTCTTGCAAATTTTTCCAAGAAGCTGGTATGGTTCCAAACCATTCCTTTTTCCAGTCGAATTTATTGTGAAAATAAATTATTAAAGCACAAAATATAGCATTAATATTGACCTAGTCTCCGCAGGAAAATACCCCTCCCCAAACTCTAGAATCTATGTCCCAATTTCTTAGTCCTTTATAATTTAAAAAAAAATAGAGATAATATTTACAATAAGAGGGATTTCACCAGGGTTGTCACAAACCCCTCCCCCTTGGAGTAACATCGTCCTCACTGTTCTATAATCGAATACAAAACAAAATAGATTTTAGGCCAAAATAAAATTTATCTGAAGCTTTATAGACACAACTCTGTACAATTTAATTACAACTTTATTTACATTTTCTTCATTCAGTAAACAAAAAAGGATATGATTCTCGCATATGATCAATCATTTATCATGTAGCTTCCTTGTGCCCAAATTTCCTCCACTACATCTTGAATTGTTCTATTACTCTATTCTAGAGTGTGAGTTGCCTCCGTTCTAGTATGCATAGAGGTTATGGATGGAATTCTCCCTCTGGTTCTACCTATAGAACAAACCAGTCAATCAAGTGATTAAAATATGGCACATACCTTTTGAGAAAAGAAGCATGGAAAACATCATGAACTTTCATTGATGGAGGTAAGGCCAACCTATAAGCTATTGAACCTATTCTTTCAATTACTTCAAATGGCCCAAACATTTGTGGTGCTAGCTTGGAACTCTACAGACCCCCACTACCTACATGTCACAATGCTCATCACCTCATCATGCGCTTAATTCCACATCACCCTGAGAGTTTACTCCCGGTGGGGTAGCACATGTCTCCCCTTGAAGCCTTTGGGGTACCAGACCCTTGAGACACGTGGATGGCTCTGAGTTTACAATATCTAATGGTTGGCATTCCTCCTGCATACACCCTTAGGCATGGGGCTTGGTCACATGGTGCTTAATTGTGAGTCTCTTTTCACTCCTCTAGGCCCTAGTTTCTAACCTCGTGGCACTTGGTCACATGGTGCTTAATCCTGAGTCTCATTTTACTCCTCTAGGTGCTAGTTTCTAACCTCGCAACACTTAGTCACAGTGGCTATTCAAACAGGCTCAAACTAAGTCTTGGTTGTTATGGTTCTATAAACATTTGGTCCTAACACCTAGACATGGCCCTATGCACTAAACACTTTTGGAAGGTCCCTTGGAGCTATCCCTCTTGAGATTTTGATGAGGCCCATCGTAGCCCAACTAACCTTTATACATATACGTAGTTATATACATCATATTATACTTCAGGGACTTAGAAATAAAATGAATGAGACTATAAGTGCCAATTCTTTAATGACACAACAGCAAAACAAATATTTTCCCATTCAATTTCACTAAGGCCATTTGGACAATTATTCAAGCTCACGACAACTCATAGGTCTGTAGGCCTCTTAGATTAATAATAATTGGCATAAAATCAAGCCCTTGTAGTTCATAGATCTACCATTCTCTTGGAATAAATATAAATGTACAACAAACTCATGAAAGCAAATAAGAAACCATGAAAATGCCCCAAAATTCGTATAAGAGATCAATGTTCCACGGGTAGGCAAGAAATATCAATCCAAGTTTGATTCATAGGAATAAATAAACACATTTAAGCATTAAATAAATATCATTAAAAGCCTATAGCCAACACAGTGAATATGTTTTAGACATTTATATACAAAAATTGGAGTATTAATTGCCTTATAGTCTAAAGGGTTTGGAAAATGAGATTGAGATTTCAACTCTCCACACAACCTTAGACACACTGTAACCATGTCTTTCTTGCAGTAGTATCCCCCAATACATATTTCAGAGCTTGAGGAAGAGTGCTCAAATTATAAAAATAAGTAATTTTGATTAAAACGAGGCCTCCAAAGGGAACCCACCTTTACCCACCAGCAACTCAGAATTTAACACAAAGAGAAGGAATTCACATGACTCTAGTTTTATCAATAGCTCCCAACTATTATATAACAAAGATTTCTAGCTTATTCAACTTTAACTTTGAGTTTCTTCCTAGCATGAAGACTTATAGTTCAATACCAAGAGGAGAGTTCCTTCAACTTTTGGGAAGGTTCATCAGCAGATAAGCTACCACGGGAGAGTGGAAATCACTCTTCCAGGTATTTCTTCATTGAAGGCAAGAACTAATGCTTCAGCCCCAAGGAAACACGTAGTGGTTCATCAACATCATAATTAATTGAGTGTCTCCACTTCCTAGCTAGTAGGTTCATCAATTTTAAAAGTTTCGAATGGGTTCTTCAGACCTTGGTAAGCCACTTGTAGTGGTTTCATCAGCCTCAATTCAGCCCACCGTCTTTAAATTATTTCATCTAAGCTAGCAAGCCACACATATTGGTTTCATTATTTGCGCTCCACATAGTGAAATCTCTCTCTTGATGAACTTTCTTCCAAGTCTAAGAAATAGATCATAATCAAACCGAAATGATTAGCACCGCCCAAAAAAACATAAACATCCTATATTCTCATCACCAATCTCTTAAAAAATTATCTTCTTATCCTCCAATTCTAATGTTTTCTCTTTCTTGGTGTGTAGAGATGCTTTTCCATCGTGCACAGAAGTAATTTCCTCTTCCACTGTGCATAGGGGTAATTCTCTTGCTCATTAATTTCTCTAGCTAAAGGCTAACACTACCGTTTATAGTTAGATGGGCATAACCTCCTTATTGCCCGTTGTCAATCTGTTGGCACAACCATATTTCCATCTAATTCCCACTCTCCCTCTTGCAAATTTTTCCAAGAAGCTGGTATGGTTCCAAACCATTCCTTTTTCCAGTCGAATTTATTGTGAAAATAAATTATTAAAGCACAAAATCTAGCATTAATATTGACCTAGTCTCCGCAAGAAAATACCCCTCCCCAAACTCTAGAATCTATGTCCCAATTTCTTAGTCCTTTATAATTTAAAAAAAAAATAGAGATAATATTTACAATAAGAGGGATTTCACCAGGGTTGTCACAAACCCCTCCCCCTTGGAGTAACATCGTCCTCACTGTTCTATAATCGAATAAAAAACAAAATAGATTTTAGGCCAAAATAAAATTTATCTGAAGCTTTATAGACACAACTCTGTACAATTTAATTACAACTTTATTTACATTTTCTTCATTTAGTAAACAAAAAAGGATATGATTCTCTCATATGATCAATCATTTATCATGTAGCTTCCTTGTGCCCAAATTTCCTCCACTGCATCTTGAATTGTTCTATTACTCTATTCTAGAGTGTGAGTTGCCTCCGTTCTAGTATGCATAGAGGTTATGGATGGAATTCTCCCTCTGGTTCTACCTATAGTACAAACCAGTCAATCAAGTGATTAAAATATGGCACATACCTTTTGAGAAAAGAAGCATGGAAAACATCATGAACTTTCATTGAAGGAGGTAAGGCCAACCTATAAGCTATTGAACCTATTCTTTCAAGTACTTCAAATGGCCCAAACATTTGTGGTGCTAGCTTGGCACATGACCCAAATTTCAGCGAGGTTTTTTTGGGTCTAACTCGCAGGTATACATGCTCTCCAACTTTGACTCTTTATGTGTCCTTTGTTGGTATATGTAGCACTTATGTCTATCTTGTCCCATTTTAAAATTTATCCTAATAACTTCCATTTATTGCTCCATTTATTTTAACATATCTAGCCCAATGAGGACCCTATTCATTGGACCACTCCAACTGATAGGAGTGCTGCAATTCCTCCCATACAGTTGCTTCAAATGGGCCCATCTTCAAAGGATCCTAGTACCCATTATTGTATGCAAACTCTACATCTGGAAGATATTCTTCTCATTTATTTGGATGGTCCATCACATACATCCTCAACATTACCTTGAGGATCATATTTTCCCTCTCTATTTTCCCATCCTTCTGTGGATGATAAGTTGTATCGAAAGCCAATTTTGTCCCCAAGCTTGCAAATAGTTCCTTCAAAAAACTTGAAATGAACTTGGCATCTCTATCTGAGATAATTTTCTTGGGGACTTGATGCAATCTTATGATTTCCTTTATGAATAATTGAGCCACCTCATTAGATGAGTTTGTAGACTTAATAGATACAAAGTAAGCCACCTTTCTCAACTTGTCAACCATGACCATGATTGCATCATGCTGCCTACAATTCCTTGGATATCATGTAATAAAGTTAATGGAAATCACCTCCCATTTCCATTCTGGAATGGGAATAGGCTGCAGTAAACTAGTTGGATACTTGCGTTTGACTTTCACTTGTTGACATTCTATGCATCTGGAAATAAAATAAGCTACCTCTCTTTTCAAATCAGACCAATAGTAGAATTTCTTGATGTTTTTTGCTGCCTTTTGGTAACTTGAGCGGCCAGAATATGGTATGCAAGGAATTATTTTAATATAAGCTTCTTTAGATTATCTTCGTTCGACACATAAATTATCTTTGTGAATTGAATCAACCCATCCTTTGTGAGGAAATATTCCTTTTCCTTTTCACCCTTGAGTTTTTCCTATAGCTTTTCTTTTAATTTCTAAAAATTTTCATCTTGTTTCCCAGTTGCTTTAATCTGTTCCTTGATATCAGTCACATGAAAAATTATGTTTGATATATGACACAATTGCACCCTTCTCTCGAGTGTGTCAACCACTCAATTCTCCTTTCCCTTAATATACTTAAACTTGAAATGAAGCTCACTGATTGTGGTCATCTATCTAGCCTTGTTTGTAGGTTTTAACCTAGTACAGAAATTACCTGCATACAAATTCTAAAACATAGAAAATAAATAGTGCGAGAGCATAACACATAAAACACATATACACAAGAGATTTTCCCCTAGGTCCCAAAACTGGGACTACCAGCTTGATTTTTCATTATGTTCCTTTCAATGTTAAAATACATATTTATACATGCCGAAGCATCCAATACCATGGACCAAAAACCATCGGGTCTAAAACCATGGACTGAAAACCATCACGTCCAAAATCATGTACAAAAAATCATGCATAAAAACATAGGTAGGTCCGCCCAACCTAATATAGGGTCCAAAAACAAAATTTTTTGGGGCGCTGCCCTAGACTCCATAGAGTGGGGTTACCTGCACCCCTCTAACCCCCTGTGACCACCCCTCCCCACTACACAATCAACGCAACAAATGGGGGGATCCACCACCTTTCTAACCCCCTGCTTAACTACGTGGGCTAGTTGTGGAAAGAATATAACACAACCCAACATTCTCCCACTTGTTGTTTTCTTTCCACAGGGGGCAACAAGAGAGCTTAGTCATTTGTCCAGCCCTACAATGCCCATTGTTTCTCTACACCAAGATAACTTCTCAGAGCTCACAGATTTTGTCAATGCATCTGCAGTATTCTTCAAAGTATCCACCTTTACCAACAACACCTTTTTGTCTTCTATCATATCCCTCACAAAGTGATACTGAACATTAATGTGCTTTCTCTTTGAATGATAGACAAGGTTCTTTGCCAAGAAAATTGCACTTTGACTGTCACAGTCTATCCTTATAGCTCCCTGTACTAACCCCATACTTGAACACAATCTCTACAACCAAACTGCTTCCTTGCTTGCATGAGTGGCTGCCATGTATTCTGCCTCTGTAGTTGATAGTGCCAGTACAGATTGTTTATTAATCATCCAACTGACTGCACCTCCAAATAGGTTAAACACATACCCACTTGTATATCTTCTTTGATCTAGATCTCCAGCCTAATCTGCATCAACAAAGCCATGCATATCCAACACTCTGTCCAATCTTGGACTTCCTTGCTAGCACAAACCATAATCACTAGTTCCATGCAATTACCTGAAAACTCGCTTCACTGTTGTCTAGTGCACCTTCCCTAGTTTTGACATAAACCTTCTCAATACTCCCACTG
Organism: Pinus taeda; assembly: GCA_000404065.3. NCBI lineage: Eukaryota > Viridiplantae > Streptophyta > Pinopsida > Pinales > Pinaceae > Pinus > Pinus taeda. Next base: position 290,285 of record APFE030710632.1, on the reverse strand, counting down.
CATGTGCAATGTCTGGTCTAGTACATACCATTGCATACACCAGGCTACTGACTACACTTGCATATGGAACATGGGACATGTCCTCTTCCTCTTCTTGTGTCCTGGGACACTGTTCAGCAAATAACTTTACACATACAAGAATAGGAACCTTCACAGGATTACTATCTTGCATATTAAACCTCTGCAACATTGTCTCGACATACCTCCTCTAGTTTAACTGGAGCTTCCTCTTTTCCCGATCTCTTTTAATTTCCATGCCCAAAATATATTTTGCAGCACCAAGATCTTTCATATCAAATTTGAAGGACAATTGGGTCTTTAAATCCTGGATTATTTCTTTGTCATTTCCAACCAGCAACATATCATCCACATACAAGACTAGATAAATAACATGGTCACCAATTAATTTAAAATAAACACAGTGATCTACTTTGCTTCTGGTGAAGCCAAGTCCCCGTATAAATGTATCAAATCTCTGATACCACATCCTTGGCGATTGTTTTAACCCATACAAATACTTCTTTAAATTTCATACCAGTTCTTTCTTAACCTTCACCACAAAGCCTTTAGGTTGCTTCATGTAGATCTCCTCTTCCAGATCCTCGTGAAGAAATTTTGTCTTCACATCCACCTGTTCTACCTCAAAATCAAAAGTAACAGCAACAAATAAAAGTAATCTAATAGAAACTACCTTGGCAACAGGAGAAAAAATATCACCAAAATCAATTCCCGGCACTTGGGAATAACCTTTATCTACCAACCGAGATTTGTATTTCTCCACCTTTCCTTCTGCATTTGTCTTCTTCTTGAACACCCATTTGTTGTTAATGGGTTTCCTTCTAGCCGACAACTCCACCAGACCCCAAGCCTCATTTTTACGCAAAGATGCCATTTCATCAACCATGGCCTCTTTCCAGAGTTTTCCATCCTTTGAATCTACTACTTCCTTCATAGTTCTGGGATCGCCATCAGTAATAGATAAAGAAAATTTTGAATAGAAAGTAGATGGAGTATACCTTTCTAGCTGCCTTCTTTCTTGAACTGATCATCTCACACCCAGAGTTTGTGGCTCTTCATCTTATGATTCCTCCTCTGTTGTATAGTCTGATTCTTCCTCCTTTAGCTCAAACACAATCTTCTCAGTTGGACAGCATGTTTAATAACATCTTTCACCTCTCTGAACACCACATCTTGGTTGTACACAACCTTCCTTATCACTAGGTTCTAAAGGTTATAACCATTTAAACCATCCTTATACCCAATAAAGATGCACTTTTTAGATTTACTATGCAGCTTGGTTTGTTTCTCCTTTGGAACATGTACATATGCATCACATCCAAATACCCTTAGATGTGAAAGAGAGTGTTTCTTACCAGTCCATACCTCTTGTGGAGTCTTATCCTCTAATGCTGATGAAGGCGATCTATTGACCAGGTAACATGTTGTCTCCACTGTCTCTACCCAGAATTCTTATCCTAACATGTCACCAGTAAGCATGCTTCTTGCCCTTTCCATCAATGTCTTGTTCATTCTTTATATAACACTATTTTGTTGAGGTGCATATGGAGTAGTCTTCTGCCATGCCATACCACACTTCTTATAGAATTCTTCAAATTCCTTACTGCAAAACTCTCCACCGTTATCTTTCCGCAGCACCTTTATCTTCTTCTCTGTCTGGTTTTCCACCAGAGCCTTAAATTATTTAAACCTGTCAAAGCCTTCAGACTTCTTCTTAAGAAAATATATCCATGTATTCCTTGAGAAGTCATCTATAAATGATACATAGTACACAGACTTACCCAGTGATGGAACCTTCACAGGTCCAAAACACATCACTGTGCACAAGATCTAATATCTGTTTTGCCCTCTTACCACTAAAGGGGAAACTCACCCGATTATGCTTGCCATATACACAATTTTCACAGAAATCAAAATCCAGAGAGCTATTACTCATACCTTCTACCATACCTTTATTGTGAAGTACTCGAAGGCCCTTCTCTCCAATATATCCAAACCTTTGATGCCACAGCATGGTCTTCTCTCCAGAGAGTACTAGATTTTCTACTCCACTTTTAGGAACCATAGAACTATTGCACCCATCAATAATAGTGCTACCTTGCAGCTTGTACAGAGTTCCAATCTAAACTCCCCTCATCAATACCAATTCTCCCATAACCATCTTGTAGGTATCCTTCTCAAACACTATTTTTACACCTGTATCATCCAGCTTGCTTACAGAAATCAAATTTCTAACCAATGCAAGAATCTGTAGAACACCCGGAAGTGTTCTAACCCTTCCACCTTGCAACTTCAACTTTACTTTTACGCGACCAATAATTATATCCTTCCTTTCATCCCCTAAGAAGACATTACCACCATCATATTTCTCATACTCGCAGAACCATTCTCTATGGGGAGTGAAGTGAAAGGATGCACCTGAATCAACCAACCATGCCTCATGATCTACATGTTTACTTGAAGAAGAAAAGTACACATCCCCACCTTCATCTGAGGTGGTTTCACCTCTGCAGAAGGAGCATCATCAGATCCCTTTCCTTTTTCATGAGCTTTAGATTTACAGCCCCTTTTGTAGTGTCCTTCCTTTCCACATTTCCATAACACTGCCTTTACAGGTTTTCCTGGAGATTTAGATCTCCCACTCGATGACTTATTTTTGTTTCTGTTCTAGGACCATCCTCGTACAGACACAGCATCACCATTTTGGCTCTCCATATTTTTCTGTCTCATCTCCTCCGTCAGAAAGGATGAGACTATTTCATCAAACTGCAAGGTAGTGGCGTTGCTACCTATTGCAATAACCAGACTATCCCACGAATCTGGTAGAGAACACAACAAACTAATGCACTTATCTTCATCTGAAATTTTGATATCAACAGAAGATAACTGACTTACCATAGTATTAAATGCATTCAGATGCTTTGTCACCGAGTCTCCATATTTCATCCTCAGATTATATAATTTTTCTGTAGGAACAGTTTATTCACCAGAGACTTAGATTGGTACAAATTCCATAACTTGTCCCAAAAAGCCTTAGCATAGCTTCCCCTGATACATTTAGCAATACTGAATCTGAGACACACAATCATATTGTGCTCTTTTCCTTCCTGTCTAACTTCTTCCATTTTTCATCAGACACTCCCATTGGTTTAGTACTCGGATCTACTACAATCCACTGATCTTTATCCACCAACAAATCCTCCATCTTGAGTTTCCACAACTCAAAACTCTGACCATTATATTTCTCGATCTTTATCTTTCCACTGCTCGCCATCTTCTTTCACCACTAGAATCGATCCCGTAGATCTCCAACTGAATGGGGTCTACCACAGGCCCAAGTGAAACCCCTCAGCAACAAAGGCATCCCCTTGAAGCCAAAACAACTATGATACCAAATCTAGGTTTTAACCCCGTACAGAAATTATCTGCATACGAATTCTAAAACACAGAAAATAAACAATACGAGAGCATAACACATAAAACACATATACACAAAGATTTTCCCCTGGATCCCAAAACTATGACTACCAGCTTGATTTTTCATTATGTTCCTTTCAATTTTACAATACATATTTATACATGCCGAAGCATCCAATACCATGGACCAAAAACCATCGCATCCAAAACCATGGACTGAAAACCATTGCGTCTAAAACCATGTGTGAAAAATCATGCACAAAACCATAGGTAGGTTCGCCCAACCTAATATAGGGTTCAAAAACAAAATTTTCTGGGGCGCTACCCTAGACCCCATAGAGTAGGGTTACCTGCGCCCTCAAACCCCCTGTGACCCCCTCGCTACGCAATCAGTGCAACGAAGGGGGGTCTCCACCCCCCTTCTAACCCTCCAGTTAACTAATGCAGCATCAATCATTAGAGTGAATATTCTTCCAAGGAGGTAGTGCCTCCACATCTTCAATGCATGGATGATGGCAGCTAACTCTAAGTCATGGGCTACATAGTTATGTTCATGCTCGTTTAACTTTCAAGATTCATAGAAAACTACTTGCCCTTCCTACGTTAAGACTCCCTTGAGTCCCTCTTTGTAGGGATTCATGCAAACCACAAAAGCTTTTTTTGGGTTTTCTATTCTTAGCATTTGTGCATTGGTGAGCAATTTCTTCAGTTGGTTGAAACTTGCAGCACATTCACTACAAGAAAAAAGGTTATTGGTGAGGGTCATGCCTGTGATGGACCTTTAAGCTCCGTCACCAATGTCACATATGGTGACGGTCTTTAGAAAAGTGTTGTTGTAAATGTATATAGTGATGGTCCTTTAAGGTTTGTCACCAAAGCCATTTTCAATGACACTTTTGGTGAGGATTGTTAAACGCCCATCACTAATTCTCTCTTCGGTGACACTTCTAGTGACGATCTTTTATTGACCATAACCAATGATCTTTTTTGTTACCTTTGGTGAGGGTCAATAAATGTTCGTCATCATTGATCATTCCAATGAGTTATTTATGACGCTTCATGCATGTGACAAACCTTTAAGGTCTGTCACCAATGTCGCATATGGTGACGGTCTTTAAAACATCGTTGTTGTAAGTTTATATAGTGATGGTCCTTTAAGGTTTGTCACCAAAGCCATTTTTAATGACACTTTTGGTGAGGGTCGTTAAGAGCCCGTCACTAATTCTCTCTTTGGTGCCACTTTTGGTGAGGGGTGTTAAAAGCCCATCACTAATTCTCTCTTTGGTGACACTTCTAGTGATGATATTTTATTGACCTTCAACAATGCTCTTTTTTGTTACTTTTGGTGATGGCAAAAAAAAAATCGTCATCATTGATCATTCCAATGAGTTTTTGATGATGCTATGTACCTCTTACTATATTTTTTGTTAAAAGATAATGATTTAAGACTATTGTTGTGGAGTCGTTTTCATTATGTGTCCAAGGTTATAGTGGTTATAATAGTCAATAAATTTGTTAAGAAGTATTTACTGTGTATCATTTCCCTCAAGTCATAAGAATATAGTTTTCCTATGAGTCAACACATGATTCATCTCTATTAGGTTTATTATCTAGCAAATTTCCTTTAAATAAAGTTCCACTAGTGTGTGTAGGAACTATATTATTTAATACATAATCAAGCTTTGACAATTCTATTAATGAGAGAGACCTAACACTCCTCAACACTCATGGCACACCTTAACATGCTTTGGAATAGTACACTAACATTCCTTTGCACCTCACATGTCTTGGAACATCTTTGTACTTGGAACATCTTTGTACCTAGAATATCTTACCATAAGTAGGATGCCCAAGCACATGTTGGCATGCCCAGCATAGCATAGCACTCTTGATCTGGTGGATATTGGTGGCCACCTGCCAATTCCACTTGGACCCCACCATTGCTTCTTTCAATTTTTCAGTTTCCTTAATTGTAGCACAATTTACTATTTTTAGCAGTTTTTCGGGTCCTAAACTTCCGGAGCCGTTTTGAGGCCCTAAACAAAGTTTTTCCGAAATCTACCGCCACTACCAATTTTCTATCTAAAATCATCTTTTCTGTCGTATTCCTCGGAGAGATCTTTCCAACGGGCTATCATGCATGTGAAACGGAGATAATATGACTAAGTCGTGACCCCGGGAAGTTAGTTGTCCAACTCACCCCAACGGGGCCCATAAACTCTTGGTGTTACATCTCCTCGGGCTATGGTTTTGTTTGTTTAGGTTTTCCTCTTATTATTCAATAATAAAAAGGCCCTTGAGCCTCATTGTAAGGCAGTTCAGAGCATGTAACTGCCACATCTCTTCTCAAAGATAAGCTACCATCGCCCTAGCTAGTTTATTTCCATTCCTGTTTGTAAGGATATTTTAGTATTTTACATTAATGAAATGAAGTATTATTTCCTCTCCATCTCTATGTTTATGGTTATCTATATAATTTTTTGCATTCATGTTTAAATCCAGATCAGTGCTATCAAAGCGGTTTGCCTTTTTTTCTCTGTTTTTCTTTGCATGTCCCCAACAAGGTTGGGATATAAGGAGTTAGGGCTTGAACTGGTTGAACCTTTGCAAGACCAGCCTCGCAAATCTCGACGGACTCCCATGGCGAATGAAAAGAAAGATGAGGGGGAAGGAGATCCTATCAAAATCTTGCTCGAATAAGCCCTCGAGCGACAAAGGAATGCAATGATGGAAAACTTTGCCCAGATCCTTTAGTGGCTACCCAAGGGCAATGCATCAACTTCCAACAGCTACTCTAGAAATTCCACATTGTTTATTTTGAAATCCTCATATTCGAGGGTCAGATAGACACGAATGTCATCAATAAATGGTTAAGTCTGCTAGAGATTTATTTTTTTGTTCATGATCTTTCCAGTCGAGAAAAGATTATTTTCGTTCTTCTCAAAGCAGCCCCCCACGTCAAGGATTGGTGGGAAACTTACTACGAGAAGAAGGATGAAAGTACAGGCTCACTATTTTCAGTCACACCCACTTGAAATTCATTCCAAAATTCCATCAAGGAGTAGTACTACCTTGTCTGAAGCTATGAGGATCAATACATAAAGTGGACCACACTGCGGCAGGGAAGGGACTAAGATGTGTTGGAGTTTACCAATATTTTCCATACCCTTCGCACGAAGTTGGGTATTAAGGATACGAAGCAATATTTGGTACTCAAATACCGCGACTACCTACATAAGTACATCTAGGAAGAAATATAATTCCTAAACATCTCCTCGCTCGGCACCGCATATTGATATGCCATCAAGGTGGAGCAAAAGTTTAAACAGAAGAAGCGAGACTTTGAATCTATGAATCCGAAGCAAGGGAAAGGTGCCCCCAAACTGTAAAACAAAGGAAAAAGCCAAGGGGTAACTCAAGACAACCCGCTAAAGCTGCAAGCAAAGAAAAGTGCCTCGAAGCCAAAAAAGGACACGGGAAAGTCGTGTGAGTTCCGTAAGAGCTCCACTCACAACACAAGTGAGTGTCGGGCCAGGCAGTCACTGGTGGCCGAGCTAAAAGTTTCAGAATCAGATGTATGTTCCGATTCTGAGTTAGAACTTAACAAGGGGAATGACAAAGGGAAGCATATTATCGATGCGAAGCCCAACGCCATTGTTACCACCATGAAGATCTAGAAGGAGGAACCCTAAGATCCAGAGGACGAGGAGCGTCTCTTCCACTCCCAGATGTGGGTAAAGGGCTCCCCGGTACAATTCATTGTCAACAGCGGGAGCCAAAAGAACCTCATTTTGGCAGAGGTCGTGAAGTGGTTGGGCTTACCGACCACAACACATCCACAACCGTACACCATTGGGTGGCTGCACTAAGGACGGGATCTTCGCGTGCGCCAGCAGTGTCACCTTCCATACAACATCAAGCCCTTCACGGATGATGTATTGTGTAACATTGCTCCCCTTGAAGTTTGTGATGCATTATTAGGACAACCATTATTGTGGAAGCGACATGCTATGTATGAATCAAGGCCCCGTGTTGTTATTGTTACTTTGGGAAATAAGTTGTACAAGATACCAGAGGTAGCACCGCCTACCGCCATCTCTTTGGTTACTACAAAACAATGTAGTAAGCTCATTTCCAAAACCGGGAAAAAAAAATTAAATAAATAAATAAATTCCTACTGATACACCCTCAAGGAAAGAAGAAGATGGTGGCCACGACCTCCAAACAAGGCCCCTCTACACGACAAATGTAGATGGACAAGGTCGTGGAGGAATACAAGGACATCTTCACCTCCCCTGCAGGGGCTCCTCTGCACTGTCAGGTCAAGCACTCCATCGAGCTAACCCCAGGTGTGACACTGCCCAATGGACCAATCCATTGACACTCCATTCTGGAGAACGATGAAATCAAGAGGAAGATTCAAGAGCTGTTGCAAAGAGGTCACATCCATCCAAGTTCATCACCGTGTGGGAGCCCGATCGTGTTGGTACAAAGGAAGGATGGGACTTGGAGACTCTGTATTGACCATCGGGTGTTCAACAAGATCACTGTCCATAATAGGTACCTAATCCCACGAATTGATGACCTCTTGGACCAATTGAAAGGGGCAAAATATTTCAACAAGATCAATTTCAAGTCAGGATATCACCAGGTACCAATCGAACCCTCTGATGTGTGGAAGACTGCCTTCAAAGTCAAGGAGGGCCTTTTTGAATGGTTGGTTACGCCTTTCGGATTAACAAGTGCTCCTACAACCTTCATGATGCTAATGGATGACATCTTGCGGCCATTCACCTACTCATTTGTAGTGGTATACTTGGATGACATCCTGATCTTCAGTCAGAGTTGGGAATAGCACCTCCACCACATCCAACAGGTTCTCCAAACACTGCGGCAACACAAGTTATGTGCCAATTTGGAGAAATGCACTTCTGGCATGACCCAGGTTCAGTATCTAGGATACATTATTGATGAATAGGGGGTGCATGTGGATCCATCCAAGATCCAATTCATTCGGGATTGGCCATCTCCAACCACTCTGACAGAGCTTCGCAACTTTCTAGGTCTTGCCAACTTCTATCACAAGTTCGTGTTGGGATTTTCTCATATCACTTGGCCCTTAATTCAAGTCACCAAGGGAGGAGCAAAAGAAAAATTCTTTTGGTCTGAATCTCAATAGAAGGCATTCACAGAGTTGAAATATCGTCTCTTCTCGGCACCAGTGCTCGCATTACCAGACTTGCAACAACCATTTGAGGTTGAGACATATGCCTCTAACTATACTATTGGGTCAGTCCTTACACAATGCAGGCATCCAGTGGCATATCATAGTGAGACACTTTCAAACATAGTCTGGAAGTATCCCACTTATGACAAAGAGATGTATTCCATTATGCAGGCTTGCCGACAATGGTAGCATTACATTTTGGGGAAGGAAATGGTCATCCACATAGACCACTGACCCCTGGAGTTCATACAGACCCAAGGGAAATTGCAGAATGATCGCCATCAGAAGTGGTCCACATATCTACAACAATTCCATTTGAATATCAAGTATAAGAAGGGAAGCACCAATAATGTTGCAGATTGCCTTAGTCGACCACCGATGATGGCGTTAACCACCATGCTCAACTCTTGTGGGCGCAAGACTTTTGATTGACCACTTCTCTACAAAAGCGACTCAGAATTCGGCCACACATACTAGACACTCTTGGAGGGTCAGCATTTTCTAGATTTTCACCTCCAGGATGACTTGTTATGCCACTTGGATCACCTTTGTGTTCCTTCAAGCGAGTGTGTCAAGATGATTTGGGAAGCACACTACAGTCAGATTGTTGGGAATTTTGAGGTCGAGAAAATGGTGTCATTACTATAGAAGTATTTCTATCGGCTGAATCTTCGATAGGATGTCGAGAAGCACATCAGATCATGCATTTCCTGTTCCATTGCCAAACCGACCATCAAGAAGCAAGGCCTCTATACCCTGCTACCTACCCCTAGTCAACCTTGGGAATCCATCTCCATGGGTTACATGTTAGGACTTCCTTCCACTGAGCATGGAAATGACTGTGTTCTTGTGGTCATCAATAGGTTCTTGAAGATGGCCATTATTGCAGTCTGCAGGAAGAATATCAAAGCAGGAACCACTACTAAAATCTTCTTTGAACGAGTGTGGGTAAACTTTGGGATCCCATAGTCTATCATCTCAGATTGGGACAACAGGTTCCTCAGTACATTTTTGTCTAGTCTTTGGTTGATGCTGGACACCAAACTCACTAAGTCCATAGCCTTCCATCCTCAAACTGATGGCCAGACAAAGATTGTCAACAGGATGATCATACACATTCTGTGCATGTATAACTCAAGGCATTGATGCACATGGGAAGAGAGCCTCCCTTATGTTTAGAACAGCTACAACCAAGCTATCCATAGCTCGACTGACCACAACTCTTTTGAGGAGGGCTTGGGATTCCAGCCACTATGTCCCATTGATGTGGCCATGCCATTTGCAACTACTCACGCAGATTCGTCTCATGTCCAGTATGAAACAAATAAGGAAAATAGCTTCATTGAGCACATTCGACACATTCGCTAGTAGGTCCATGACATTCTGGAGAAATCAAATGCCAAGTACAAGCAGCGACATGATCAGTATTGGGTGCCACACAAGTTTCAGTTGGGCGACAAAGTTTGGTTGCATTTGCAAAAGGAACACCTTATTGGAGCCTATTGGAAACTCAAACCACTCTGATATGGTCCTTACACCATTACCAAGGCTTTGGGAGACAATGCATTTGAGCACAGCATTCTGCCATTCATTGGCTTGCACCCGTTGTTCAATGTGGATCGCCTTCAGCCATACTTTCCACCATTACTAGACACATCCGACATTACAAAACAACAGACACCCATAGAGTTAAATATAGATTGCATGGAACAAGCTGCAACTGATCAGATCATGGAAACACAAATAAGCACACTCGATAGTAGAATATCCAATTGTATCCAGTTGTCAAAGCAGGCTAACTCCTTCACCAAGGCAAGTGGCTCACTAGGGACCAAGTTTAGTAGAAGTTCCCTCATCTCATATAGGAACTCAACATAATGGGGACCATTACTTTCTAGGGGGGGGGGAATGATCTAGGTGGATATTGGTGGCCACCCACCAATTCCAATTGGACCCCCACCATTACTTCTTCCAGTTTTCTAGTTTCCTTAGTTGTAGCACAATTTACTATTTTTAGCAGTTTTTCGAGTCCTAAACTTTCAGAGTTGTTTTGAGGCCCTAACAATGTTTTTCTGGAAATACACCATTGCCAATGATTTTCTATCTAAAATCATCTTTTTCGTCGTATTCCTCAGAGAGATATTTCCAATGGGATATCATGCGCATCAAACGGAGATAATATGACCAAGTCACGACCCCGGGAAGTTGGCTATCCAACTCACCCCAACGGGGCCCATAAACTCTTGGTGTTACATCTCCTCAGGTTACGATTTTGGTTTTTTATAGTTTTATATTATTGTTCAATAATAAAAAGGCCCTTGAGCCTCATTGTAAGGCAGTTCAGATGCATGTAGCCACCACATCTCTTCTCAAAGATAAGCTACCATCATCCTAGCTATTTTATTTCCATTCTTGTTTGTAAGCATATTTTATTATTTTACATTAATGAAATCAAGCATTATTTCTGTTGCATCTCTATGTTTATGGTTATCTCTGTAATTTTTTGCATTCCTTTTTAAATCTGGATCAACTCCCCTATCATGTGTTGGCATGCCCTGTAGTCCCTAACATGCCCTTGAACACCTTGGCATAATATTGCATTGACAAACATTAGCACTTGGCACACATTGGCACTTGGCATGTATTGGAACATATTATTAGTGTTCCTAGAATGCTTGTTTGACAAAGATAAAGTCCCAACTTATTAACCCTCTTATGTGTTCATTTCCTTGCATTTTAGCTTGGTTATTCCTTTTATTGCCTTGAAACTCCTTGACGCATATTGGCATACTCTGGCACTCTACACATCCTAGCATGTCTTAGCACATGGCATGCCTGGGCATTATTTGGCACATGTTATCACACCTTGGAACTACCTAAAACACTCTAGCACTTCTCAACATTCCTTGATATTCCCTGACATGCCTTACCCGTACTTAGCATACCTTGTCACTCTCTCCTTGGCATGAAAGTTAGCACTCATTGAAACTCCCCGACACACCCTCATATTCATTCACTTCCATGCATTTTGACTTAGTGCTCCCCTGTGTTGTCCTAGTACTCCCTAACACTCTTGAGCATGCATTGGCACTCTCTAGCACACCTTAGCACTCTTCGATATGCTCTTCCACTTCATAACATGCATCACGCTCCCTGACACACATTGGCACGTGGCACGTATTGGAACTTGGAAAGTCTTAGCATGTTTGGCATGCGTTGAGATGACTTGGTATGCTTTGGCATGGTTTAATATTAAATTTATTTGAGATCAATTATTGGAAACTAGATGAAAAGAAACAGAGGAAGATTTAGCACTTAGAATGCATTGACACTTGGCACTTGGCACCTATTGGCACATAGTGTTGGTGTGCCTAGCATGCCACTCATGGAAAAGGTAAATTGATGACTTATTAACCCTATTATGTGCTCATTTCCTTGTAGTTTACCTTGTTCCTTCCTTTTGTTGCCTTGACAGTCCCTGGCATGCATTATTACACCCTTGCACATCTTGGCATGCCTCAGCACTTGGCACATCTTAGCTTGTTTGAGATGTCTTCATACTATCTGGCACATGTTAGCATGCCCTAGCATTCCTTAACATACCTTGGCAATCATGACCTCACAACTAGCATTACATTTTTCCATGACTTGGGAATCTTACATTCACTAGAACACCTTGGCACTCCCTAGTTGTCATGCCCTCTATTATCCTCCACAATTTCCTAGGCTGATGAGGAGATCAACAGAGGTAACCACAAACCAAGATTTTAGTTTGGTAACTAGCCCTACCAAACCAAAGAAGGCTCTCTCTATTAGAGCCTATATAGACCTCATGCTGAAGGGAGGAAACCTTAGGATAACCACAAACCACGCTTAACCTGGTAGCTAGCCCTACCAAGTTGGGAGAGGGCTCTCTCCTTGTCAATCTCGGTTGAGATGACTGAAATAAGAATAGATTTTAGGCTAGTTATAGTAGCTCTAGGGGCTTTTGTTCGATTTTGAAGGTTTGGTCACTGGATCAAATCGAGCAGGCAGCTTTAGGTCCCAGAAATTAGCTCAGAATTGCAGGGTGTTCTGTGGGGCGAGGTAGGTAGGTGTTTTGGCACTTGGAATTGATATGGTAGGTCAAAAACTGGTAAGGAGCTAAGGAAGGCATGCAAGGATCATGAGTCCTCTTCAGATAGCTGAAAACATCAAAAACTAAATGTATTCCCAAGGCAAAGCACTGTTACCAATGTATTCTACCTATCTATCTTGATTTCATTTAGTTAAGAAGAACGAAATAGATGTTGGTAAATATACACATGAAAAAAACTAATGACAAAAGGAGAAATAATGCAAAAACACATTACCACAAGAATCCCACAAAAATAGTTGCAAATCCTGGTTTATTTCCTTTCCAAACTGTAGAAGTGACGTACAATTAAGCTCAAAGCATCCACAAGAGCTCAACCTTTACAAATGACTAAGAAAGTACATAATATAGGCTAGAAAAGCACCTGATCTAGCCATCAGGGGTCGAATCCAAGAGATCAGGAGTTGTTTCAACCACATCTAAACTAGGAACAAAAAAATAGGCAGTGGAATAGCTTGCCTCTAAAACTAAGGAAACTAATACATTCACTTCCAAACCACTTGTAACTAATGTATCTGCCCCATCAAGTCATTTTACATTGAAATTTACATTGCATTACATCATTTACAATCATACATTTACCAAGTATGAGAGAAAAAGTCAACTGGCAGTCAAACTAGGAAAAATTTCGGAGTTAATCAGCTATATGCGCAGCGTCATCTCCTTTATGTGCAGCGCTACTTCTAGCCTGCTTTTGAAGGTCTTATACTCCACCAAATCAGACCCAAGTTATCTTGTTGGAAATATCTATCTCTCTAGTTTCTGAAACATCTCGAATTTCCTAATTTATAGGTAATTTTCCCCTTCAAAAATGAATTCTCCCAAGACTGCTTCCTGTGGGTCCAAAAGTGGCAGAGAGGGCAATTTTTGAGTGTTTTTTGCCCTTTAGATGACCTATTTTTACTCCAAATTGAGATGAAACATTCAAGGATTAGTGTCCTCTTAATTTTGAATCCATATCTATAAGCCATTTCTCCTAAGGATTCACCAATCAAATGCACAGCACCATTGGCGCTACGCATATACCACAATTTCCTGTGTTGCATAATTCAAAATTTTGAAATTGACAAAATTGTTTCAAAATTTTCCCAGTTTTGGCTCAAAGCTACTTCATGGGTTACTTTGTTGGGCTAATTTAACATCAGCCAAGATATTAAGCTTATCCTCCTTCTTTTTTCTTTTCAAGGCCCTCCTTAATCTTGCCTTAAGTTGCTTAATCCTCATGTTGCACATCCTATTCTGGGTCAAATAATGATAAGCCATATGGCGAAACATTTTCTTTTCTTTATTAGCCTTCTCTAGCAACTTCTCAACATGAATGTTCACCCTCTCTAACCAAGTTTCTTGGTCATCTTCAATTTCTTTTTCAATGGAGGTCATCTTGACTTTTTCCTTCTTTGCCTCTTGCCTCTCTTCTCTAAGCATTTGCAACTCCATTATAACCTGCTTGTCAGTTAATTGCTTGTTTTCCTGCTCAAGCTAATTAATGATCCATTTTTCTCTTTCAAAATTGATTGATAGGGCTTGAATGTCAGACTTTTTCTCCTTCATGATCAAATCTTTAACACTCCTTGGATTTTGAGCACCTAAGTCCATGACATTCACTCCTTATGTCTCCTCATGGTCAACAAGGACAAAATATCTCTCTTGTCCATCACTAGGATCATCCTCATGCATCTTTTTCTTTCCTTTATCTCTGCCCTTCTGTTGCTGCCTAACCTGTACCTGTTTAGTTGAAGAAGAAAGCAAAGCCCCTTCCACTCTAGGTTGAGATAGCATTTGCCTGTGGTCTGTGGATGAAGGCGAGACCCTGTCCACTCCTTTTGGAGATAGTACTCGCTTGGTAGCTACAAAGAGCATCCTAGTGCCTCTCTCATCAGTCAAAAACACAGGTATCCCCACAATTTCAGTTTCTTCAACCTTTTGTTGTCCTGGAGGTCCACCTTCCTCATGATGCACTGGTGAAAATATTTGAGGGCCTTTGAACACTTCATGAGAAATGAAGGTTTCGCATGGCATTCCCAATTAATTTAGCTGATGTAAAACAACAATTTTAATTAAAGAGAAATGGTCAATGTTGTTGAGCTACTGTGGGTAGGGTTTCTTCTTTGCAAAAAGTGCCATCTTCTCTATGTTTTTGCATATGAAGTAGGGGATGTTCATCATTCTCACCCTAGTAAAGTGCATCAGTAAACTAATATCATAATCATACAATATGGAGAACCTACCCTCACAAGTAAAATACTTGATGATGACCTTCATCAGTGAAACAAACCCGTCCTCCAAAAATTTGAAATGAAACACTATGTTGATTTTGCTATGGTATTTAGCCTTAATATAAGGCTCATAGTACTCTTGGTCAATGTTTTGTCTTTTGTTCCATCTCTTACCTACATCTGGAATTCCTGTAGCCTCTAAGATAATAGTAGGTGACAAAGTAAATGTGACTCCAGCAAGATTTACTACATTGTTGTCCAGATTTGTTACAAACAACCTTGCTTATTCATGATGAAACTTAACCCTCTCTACCATTTCACAAAACTCAAAACATGACTGACGTTTAAAGCATGAGATGGCCAGTGGATAAGCAAGTAATTCCTTAATACTAATGGGCTCCTCCCTGATTATCTTACCCCCTTTGTGAGGCTTCCTCTGCTACAAATTCCTTTCCTTAGAGCTGTCACTAAGGGTATCTCCCTCGATGTTATAATCATTATCCCTGTCCATTGGTTTTGATGACTATGTATAATGATGGTGAATAAAGGAATGGGGTGAATGAAATTGAGTATGAAGAGATTTTTCAAAAAAAAGGAAATAGGTGAGATGAATGAAGAGATGAATGGGGTTAGGGTTTGAAGGTTTTTGTATGTAGGGTCTAGGTTTTGTGAAAATAGTGTGTAGAGGAGTTCATATATGGAGGATTAGGGTTTAGAGAAAATGGATTAGGGAATCAAAATAGCAGAAAACTAAAACCTTTTGCAAATCACAATGGAAAATAAATACCCCTTGCAAATGTATGAGAGAGTGTAGAGGATAGCTAGGGTTTAGTTTCTTAGGAGATAACAATCACCATAATTAATGAGAAACTCGTGCTTAGCTAGGAAGGGAGCTTAACTTACTTGATCAGAGGGCCATTGAGAGATTTGAAGTGAATTAGGTTTATTTGAACCAATTTTAATCTTTGTAGACAAGTGTGCAGTGTCACCTAACAGGTGCGCAGCGCTAGTTATATGTGCAGCGCCATTGTAAAATTACATTGGAAAAACTCCTCTAATGCACAGCGCCAGCCTCCCAATGCACAGCGCATGCCAATTTTCTTCAAATTTCAATTTTTCTCCCTCTTTTGCTTAGAAATCATGATTTTTGCTCTCCACTTGAATTTTTCACAATGAAATGGCTTTCTACCATGACTTTTCTTTATATGCCTTTTCATTTAAATTTTTATCCTTTCAAAACCCACTTTTTAAAATTTTTGATGACCTTTTCAAATGTTGTGTTTTTGTGTTTTGAAGTTTGACCTTTTTCCTTGGAAATTTGATGAACTGATGCGTTGATCTTTTGCTTTTGCAATGGCCGGAATTGGCAAGATGACCAAGAGAAACTGAATAATTCTTATTACATATCGCAACCATAAAATTACATCAAATTACATGGAAATAAAACAATAAAATGCAAATTCTCTGTTTAACCTCAAAACAAGTTTTAAGGTTAAAGAGCTTTATTTAGCTTACAAAAAGGAAATTTATGTTTTTTTGAACTTTATTTACCCCCTCATGTGTCTACTGACATTTATTACTCTTTTGAATGACCATGGTGAAAAACCCTAAGACCTAGTGAAACTAAAGTCTAATACTGAATTTTATAAATGATGTGAACGGGAATGACTATGAATGATTGAAAAAATATGTGAAATAGGCCAGCAAGTATATAGAATGAGGGACAAGTGAAATGAAACCCTACCATCAGTTGATCCATGACCTAATGGAGTGCAACTCTTCAGATAAATTTTGATCATTGATGGCAGTGTGAAAGCGTTGACACTAACACTCTCTATGAAATTAAAACCAAGAGATGACTGGAATGTAAAGGATTTTAGGCTAGATAGCTAGGCTAAGGTGGGTTTTGGAAAATTTAGGGTTTTTTTGTTGGATAAGGGAGAAAAACCAGGGAGCTAGGTGAGAGGATCAAAGGGTTACAACAGCAAAGATACAAAGGAGCAAGGTAGAATTAATTTTTTGATGGATCTTAGGTTTTTTTGGTGTAGTGTAGTGTTTGGAAGAAGGAAAAGGTCTTAATGAGCATGAAACATGAATTCATTAAGAAAGAAAGAAAGTAACACATAATTATTTTTCCATCAAAACAAAGCTTTATACAAAGAATTTTGTTTATAAACTATAAAGAAAACGATTGAGGAATTGATGAATGGAAAGAGAAGATGCATATCTTTCTTTTTTTCCCCTTTAGAAAAGTATTAATTTTCATTATGCAAAGAAAATTACATTTTGTAGATGCAAAAGCATATGTTGTATGTGTGGCATAGAGCCTATCAATTATGTAGTATCAAAACATGGTGTATTCCACATAGGGAGACATTGAACTGTCACTGTAGGTTTCAAAATTTTTCTAGCCAGAGAGTATTTTCACTGTCATATGTATGTCTGATAACATTAAGCATAAATAAAAATTATATAAACAACACAAAATATAGATAGGCTCCATCAGAGCTAGTTATTTTTTAAGGTCTATATAAGGTCTATGGTAGTGCTAATGGAAGGTACCATCCCTTTGCTCCTGGATCATCCAAGTCCCGATAGTCCTATGTGTTGCTTCCTTGGATAGGAGGTCAACAACTGAGTTTCATTCCCTATATATATGATGGCAAACAAAAGTGTCAAAAAGATTAATGAGTCCATGAATCTCATCCATAATGTGTATCGAAGAATATTCATTGTAGTTTGCAGTTTTGTTTATCCAATTGCAAACAATTTTTGAGTCCCCAAATAATTGTAAGTTCCTGCATTGTTTTTCCAAAGCATATTGTATGGTATATTTAGTCGTGATAAGTTTGGAAATTTTGTTTGTAACCCTCCCCAAGCCCATTTGTGTTTTCAAAGAATGAGTTTCAAAAAGGTGTAGAATGGCACCACCCCCACAACCAATATCCTATGCTGAGCCATCAAAGTAAGCCCATGGGTGTGTGTAATTTATGCTTTCAGGGGTAATATGTTTGAGAGTGGAGATTGTTTCTTCCTCAGGAATGATATGGTAATCTGATAGGATGCGGGTAGAGATAGTAGGCCAATGGGGGGCTGAGTTCTAAGAAATATAATAGTTGCGGGCAATCCAAATAGCCCAACAAGTGAGAACAAGTATATTTTTGGCCTTTGGCGGGGAGGTAGCAGACCACCAAGAGACCCATGCTTCTAGTACTGATGAACCCCACCAATGGATGAGAGAGGGAAGGTGTGATCGAATAGTAACCCATATATCTCTGACAGTCGGGCACTTGTGGAATAGATGATCAACATCCTCACTACTGATCTTGCATAGACAACACCAAAAGGGTTCGTGAAAATATTTTTTTATTAAGTTTTCTCCAATGGGTATCTTATTCTTCATAATTGTCCACATGATGAGCCTCGTCCTAGTTGGCGCTTTTAACTTCCATATATTGCTCCACCAGGATTCACATATTGGTGGTTTTTTAGATTCCATTAATACTAGATAACCTTCTTTTGGTGAATGTCGCCCGTGCTTTGCAGGTGCCCATATTAGCTCGTCCTCTCCTTCCAGAATTCTAATGTGAGATTCAGTAAGAGAATCTGTGTATTCCTTCCAATATTGCTACCATGGTTGTGGAATTTGAAGTGCATGCCCAAATTTCCAGGCTTGTTGCGCAAATGTGGAGTGCTCTCTGTCTGCAATATGACTGATATGTGTGATGCCAATTGATGTGAGGTGGGTCTTTAGCTCATCCAGTAGCCTATTTTCATTTCCACATCTGATCCAGGGATCTACCCCTATTCTCACTAATGCTCCCAAATGTATTCTCCAGGTGAGTCCATCCCGAATAAGAGACATTGATTGCAAAACTACCTTCCATATGATTGATATGCTTGCTGAGTTCCACTGTGGTTGGTGGAGCCAAGCCATGAGACTTAGTGTTCCATTATATTTAGAGGTGGTAACCTTGGTTCACAAATTGTGAGAGTGATTAGCTACCATCCAAGTTTGGCTGCCAAGGTAGTAGAGAACTTTTCTAGCCTTTTGATTCCCCATCCCCCCCATTTCTTTGGAAGAGCTAGAGATTCCCATTTTGCCCATGCAAAGATTTTCCCTGACTGCTTTCCTTTCCACAAGAATCTACAACAATGATTTTGTATTCTGGATAAGATACCTCTTGGTATTCATGCCATCGACATCCAATACACTGGTGTGGCCTCTAAAACCACTTTGATGAGTATCAATATGCCTGATCGTGACAAATATTTGTGGTACCATATGTTGAGCCTCTTGTCCATATTGGTAATAAGCCAAATCTAGTCTGCGATTTTGAAACCATGAGGCTTTAATCTATAACCCAGATATTTTAGTCCCTCCTCCAGTTGCAGAAGTGTATAAGGGAATATGATCAGGGCATATTTGTACCTCATGAGGAGAGCACCCAGTGGCCGTTATGGTGGACTTTGCATCGTTGACGGTCATGCCTATGGCCACTAGAAAAACAGAGAAAGTATTCTGCAGTGAGGTCAAGTCACCAATACTCCCGTTGAGGAAGAGAAAAGAATCATCTACAAAGAGTAAGGGTGTCAGGGTGCACCAGTCTGTGATCTTGATACCTCTAAGCCTTCCCCTTCGATGTTCCTCTTTTATGAGTCTGTTGATCCCCTCCATAATGAGTAAAAAGAGTAACGGGGACAGTGGGTACCCCTGCCTGAGACCTCTCTCGGAATGAAGGAAAGGCGATGCCGCCCCATTAACAAGGACATTGAATGTTACATTAGTAATGCAGCACATAATCCATTTTATAAACTCATAGGGGAAGCCTAGATGAGTTAGTAACATTCTAATGTAGATCTAGTTTACTCTGTCAAAAGCTTTCGAGAATCTGCTTTTAAAATCATACCTTTTATTTTCTTCGACTGGATGGAGTGCAGGATTTCTTATGTGGTCCCAATAGCCTCATGGATTTGTTTGTCTTGCAAGAAGGCGAATTGTTCAGCTAAGATGTGGGTGGATAGGATCAGCCAGAGGCGATTGGCTATGATCTTGGAAATGATATTGTATATGCAATTGCACAAGGAGATGGGATGAAAGTCATTAAAGGTGGTGGGGTTGTCAGTTTTGGGGATGAGAGTGAAGAAGGTGGAGTTGAAAGCCTCGTACATCTTTCCATTAGATCGAAAATCCTCTATAAATTTTAAGAGGTCATCTATAAGAGTATTAAAAAAATCCAGGTAGAATTCCACATTCCATCAATCTGGGCTTGGACTTTTGTCTCGTTTGAACCATTTTAAAGCGGCTTGGAGTTCCCCCAATGTGACATCCTTTGTCAGTTTCAAAGCATCATCCTGATTGACGAACCTGGTAAACAATTGAGCTATGCACATGACTTCTGCTAGAGTAGCAGTTTGTGGGGCCTTATAAATGTGCTTGAAGTGAGATGTAGCCAGGGAAGCTAACCTCGGAAAGGTATTCATTATTTCTCCCTGCTCATTTGTTAGCTTCCATATGGTATTGATGGTCTTGCGCCCATTCGCAAATTTGTGGTAGAATTTTTTATTACCGTCCCCTTCCATAAACCATATAGCTCTACTTCTTAGACACCAACTTTCTTCTCGGTCCTTTAGTATATGACTCCTCTTGTCAAGTAGGTATGTAATCTTATGCTTCCATTCTAGGGAGGAGTAGATCCCTCCATGTTCATTCTTGAAGACCTCTATCTCCTCTTCAGTAGCCTTGAGGATAAGGTCCTCCTGCATTTGCTTCTTGTGCACCCATATTTTGGATAGACTCTTTAGTTCCCTTAGGTTATGAGTGAATCCTTCTGTAAGGTTCCCCTTGGCCTCTGGGGGATGGGCCTTCCAAAATTCAATGACGAACCTAGTGTAGTCTACATCTCTTAGCCAGGCAGAGTTAAATTTGAAGGGGACTCTAGGCCTATTGATTCCTCCACTTATTTCCAGGTAGATCGGCCTATGATTAGATGTGCCCCTAGAACCAACCCACTATCTAATTCTATGTACCATGTTCAGCAGACACTCCTTTATGAGGCACCGATCAAGCCTTCTGGAAAGGTTGTCCTCTCCGGTTCTATTGTTCCTCCAAGTAGGTTGAATTTGGATGAAGGGATATCGATAAGGTTATTATCCTCCATAATGTTCTCATAGAAATCCGAGAGAGTGTCCCTTTGAGCATTGTGACCTCATGATTCCACAAAACCAATGGAAAAATTTAGATCTCCCCCCAGCATAAGGTTGTCTTGTTGTAGAATGTTAGAGTTTAGTAATCAGATCCAGTATTCTTCCCAACTATGGCAGGGTCCATAAATGTTAATGATCGTGATCTCTGATTCACGTTCAGGAGAGTATATTTCTGCCCCGATGTGCCCAGTTCTCCCCCATATGTTACATATTCTAATGGAGCGGGAGTTTATCCCCAGGGCCAATACCCTAGAACAACCATTTGCATATAGAGAGTGAAAAGTCCAACCAGGAAGCTAAGATTTGAGTATGTGTGTGATAAAACTAGCTTGGCCTAGGGTTTCTTGTAGAAAGAGGACATCAATCAGCTCAGAGTTTAGCAGTCTTCGTAGGGATAATTTTTTCCCAAGGCTAATTTTTTTCCCAAGGCATTAGAGCTTGGTGCTTGTTTAATAGTTGGTTTCCCCCTACTTTTGCCTGTGAATACAACTATATTGTTTTAGATTCATAAGATAGTTTAATTTCCCAACAAATTTTATTATCATCCCTAATCAATCTATATAAATGACGTGGTCTATGAATTTGAATGTTCTCTATTGACCGTCTTAATCTAGATATCAAGAGGGGTGTGGCATACAGTAAGGGCTGGGACTGGGTAGATTTGAAAAGTCCTATCTGTTGGCTTTCTGTAGGTGTAGTGATGTTCAATCAAGCCTCATAAAGTTCAATAAGTTCCCTTACAGCTAGCTAGACATTCTTATTTGAAGAAGATTTAATGGTCTTCTAATTTTTCACAATGTATATTTCTTACATTGGGTGGCATTTGCAAAGTACTTACATCTCAAACTTGGCATATAAATTGCAGGAAATCTATTATGTGGTGTAGCTTACCACCTCATAGTGTGTTTCTCAATATAATTTATAAAAAGGAACATCGAGTTCTGGAAATTGTCAACACTTACATAAATCTTAAGAGATAGTGCTTTGTTACAAATTTTGTGAAAGTCTTAACACCAAGGAAGAGAAAATATTTCAATGTTATAGGTTCAAATTGAGGGATGATATGGAAGATGCGTCACTGGTTGTGAAGGTCATGAGATACTAACACTATATCTGCAAGGTCTAGGACATGAATGAACTATCTTATCTATGAGAAAAGAATCAAAAATTTTGACACACTATTGCAATAGAGGATAACTCAAAAGAATTAAAGATGTTACAAAAATCTCACTCATTGGTTAGTGATATTTCTAAATGTTCATATATTTGTCTATAAACCAGATCTCTGATTCATTTTCTTCAATGATACCTATACTACTTATACTTCAATGATAAGTAAATATCGAAAAGACAATCAATATAATGTATTATTCAACCCTTCACAAAGTAATAATTCAATCATTGGATTTAACAATACATAGTGCACAACATGAAAATATTTTCATGGTTAGAGTGTTCTTACAATGGAATGAGAAAAACATTATATCATTAACCTTAACCTGTAAGGAGAGCTTGTTTTTCTTTGGAAATTAATAACACAATAGGAATACAAGTGATGGAAACAAGGTGAATAAATTTAACAATCACACATACTCGTGAAATAAAAGGTGAATAAACTTAACAATCACACATATTCATGAAATAAAGAATTAGTAAATACTCAACAATATTTGTTCCTCATTCATCGTTCTCCTTTCCTTTCATAAGATTTTGTTTTTGTGTTTTTATTTTGTATGGTTGTTCAAATGTTTTCAGATGGGAAGATGTTCAAGAAGCTCTGGCACCCTATGAGAAGGAGCGGCAAGGAGTGGCTAGATGAAAAGCTGAAATTGGTGGGAGAATAAGGGTGGAGAAACAAGAGAAAACTCTAGAGGGTTCAATACATGCTGAGTCGCATATGAAATGTTGCACGTATGCTTCTAACGCTGGACGAGAAAACCCCTCTCTAGATATTCAAAGGAGAAGCCTTGTTGCAGTGTATGAATAAGTATGGGCTTCTGGACGAGACTCAAACCAACCTCCATTACATCCTAGATCTCACCACTGAGACCTTCATCTAGCACTGCCTTCAAAATCATCTTCAAATCGGGCATGGCCAATTCCATCCATCATGCTCTTGTTCTCATCAAACAATGCCACATCAGGTATTCTACCCAATTCCATTCTAATGTTAAATAACCATAAAATATTCTTTGCATTTTAATCAATGTAATTTGATATAAAAGAGGCTAAATTATTGTTCAGACTATAAAATTTCATACAAGATTAGTATTACAAATGGGGTATTTCTTTGGGTAGTTTTTTATCTTACTATTTCGATTTACCCCAGTCTAGTAGAGTACAAATTCATGTTGTCAGATTAAGGTAGTTCGATCCTTTAGTTGAGAGGCTATCTATTCCTACATTTTCACCAAAAACTTGTACCTGACCCCCAACAAAAACTTAGATAGAGAAGCGGAAGTAATCCTAGGCAGTGAACTAGAAACACGACTGTCAATGAGTAGAAATGTCGCGGGATGACTTGAGCCTTGGTGGGGGTAATAACAATACCCTGTTTTCACTGACCCAACAAGATGCGTTAACTAGCAGCCGCTCTTGAGGGTACCACTTATATCAAAGTCACACTGGACTTTGAACCTGAAAACATTTGAATGAAATATTGTGCTAGCACAGTTAGTGAGACTAATAGTTTTTGATCCCAGCCAATCATTGTTGTTGGTGTTCAAACGTGCCACTAGACAATGGTTGGATGGACCCTTTGTTAGGGAATTATGTTAAATAACTAAGGCTTAGTTTTTGAAATGGAGAAGTCATGCTTAGCTATTTAGTGCACAAAATTACATAGATTATTTACACGACAAACAAGTTGCATCTGATTAAGGGACATTATTGAGGCATATCTATTTTGTTAAAGTAATCCAAGACTTGAACCATGCTTTATCTATACAAAAGGCCATGTTGGCATGCGTATTGAACCCCTGGGCTTTGTACTATGTTAGGAAATTTGTCAAGGTAGTAATAGTGCCTCACTTTTACCATCCAGGAAAGCCCCCATTGATGAAACAAGCCAATTATGACTAGCATTTCCTTCTATTTGTTTCTTTAAAGTCACTTAGGACTCCAATGCCCCAGGACTCGGACCTAAAATTATTTGAATAGAAGACTGCACTAGCAGAGGTAGTGAGCCGACAAGTTTTTTCAAGTGTTCAAACATGCTACTAGATGATGATAAACTTCATAGATGAAACACACTACAAAGAGGTCACCTTTAGCTAAGGGCTGCTATAAAGTAATATCTATTCTTTCAAAGTAACTCAAGACCTGATCCTTGTCTTATCTGTGCATAGAAGACGGTTAATATGGGTAGTGAGCACCCTGGGCTTTTTAACTTCATCATCATTGCAACCATTGTGGCATTATTAAGTAACTGGATAAAACATATGTTAAAACCACTTTATGTTGGAGGGTGGTTGTCACTTTCTACGACGTGGTTAGTTAACATTACCATTTGGAAGAAAGTGCAATCATCCACATTCAAATGGGAAACCTAGTGGGGGGCAATAGCAGTGCCTTCTTTTTCACGCTACAATAATCCCTCTTTGATCAAACATGATTCTTTTGATGTGTGGCTTATTTTGAGTGTATATATTATATTAAAGTCACCTGGGACTTGAATACCCAATATTCCATGCACTTGAATCTAAAATAATATGTTGATTTTAAGTATGTTCTATGATTAGAGCAATTTATATAGATTTTCACAGTTAGCTCAATATCTTTTCCTGATTAGCAATCACATCAGCATAATAGTAAATTGTAGATAGAACATAAACATAAATCATAGAAGACAAGCCAAGACAAGAGGACACAAGATGTGGCACTAGCCAGGGACAAAACCCAATGTGGGGAACCCTTGATCAATTCTTCTTATATGTTCTTCAATAGTTCAACAAAGATAGAGAGAGATAGTACATATACAACAGAACTCAACACTTTGACTTATCTAAATAGGAGCATAGATCATCTTTAAGAAGATGATACATGAGGTAGTTGAATCCAGTTGAAGACATGTTGCTTCAATTGATTCGCCAAGGTGACTCCATCACCATGTTGCACCTCAACGTGTTGCACCATGCTGCACCTATCATCACTATGTTGCATTTCAGCATGCTTCACTAATCATAACTGTACCCATCACTATACTATATCTCTTCATGTTGCACTATGCTGAGCTCGTCATTGCATTATGTTGCACCCAAATGCATGTTGAAATACCTCATCATCCTGTTGTTGTATGAATTTTCGTTGCTTCTATATGCCCAACATTACCATGTTGTCCCATTGCTGCACTAATGTCCAACAACATTGATATACACCATGCTACACCATCATTACTACTGTGTGCACTATGGTTCACTATACATCATGTACCCGTTGCTACTCCTATGTGCACTATGCTTCACTATACATTATGTACTTGTGTGCACTATGTTGCACTATAAAACATGTACTCATTGTTGCTCCTATATGCACTATGTTGCATTGTACATCATGTACTCATTGTAGTCGATATTGTTACAGCATTCATCAAAAGACTTGGATCTATAATAATCCAAATAGTAGATAAAGCATCCTTATTTAGAACAATGTTAAGGATAGTTAAAGGTGTGGCTTCTTTATCTCAACGTGTGAGCACATTCCTTCCATAACAACAAGGGTATTCCTTTCATGACTCTGTATAGGATGAGGGACTTTCCTTTCATGACACTAAGGGTATTCCATGTGTAGAGCACTTCTTCTAAGACAACGTTTAGGTTCCATCTCCATTAGGCAGTGTAGCAACTAGGTTTAGGGCATCTCTTCTCCTTAGACTTGCGGCTAGGGTTTCTGCCTTCATTTCCATGGCTGCGTATTTAGGGAATCTCCATAACTACGGTTAGGGTCACCCTTAGGACAACATATTAAATGAGGGTTGTCTTCCTTGACAACGTAGAGGATTAGGGCGTTCTTCTTCACAATATGATTGCATCTTCCTTGACATCATATTAGGTTAGGGCTGACTTCATCCTAGATCTAGGTCATGCATAGAGCTACTAGGGCATCATCTAGGACTCCTTTTAGAGCATCCTCTAGGACATCATTTATCCCTTAGAGATTCTTCTTTCCATGAAAACCAAAAACAAGTGGAGAAGAAGAAATCTCAAGAGAGTTGTGTGTACAAATGACTTGCAAAGCACTTGTATTTATACCAAATCGTGGAGCACAAGTGGGGGCAGTTTAGTTGCTGGCCGACCTTGACGAATTGTCCCATAACACAAAAAAATTCATATCTCCATGAATACTTATCGGAATCGGGTGATCTTTAGATCAATCATACAGCTCTTGATGAGAGGAGTCTAAGAAAAATATTAGCTTCCATAAATAAGATGACCCACATGGAGTTTGGCCCTAGTTTCCAATTTCAACACTCCTCAACTAGCGAGAAATCCATCTGATGATCCTTTTTCCAGACTGTACTATCTTTTCCATCAATTCCCTGCACCACATTGCTCTGCTCTGCTGAACCGTGAAGAAGAAGAATTGATCGAGAATGTCTCATACCATTCTCTACTGACCTGAAGTCAGTCCCATATGAAGAGAGTGTGTCGTACCACTCTTACTGATCCCAGATTAGTTCCAAAAGAGAGTGAGTTATATCACTCTTACTGACCTGAAGTCAGTTTCATTAATCCCAGATCAATATGAAAAGAGAGCGTCTCAAACCACTCATACTGACCCGAAGACAATTTCATTGATCCTAGATCAGTATCATGAGAGAGTGTCTCAAACCACTCATACTGATCCCAGATCATTTCCAAGGCAGAGTAAGCTATATCACTCTTACTGACCCAAAGTCAGTCCCAATTGATCCCAGATCAATGTCGTTCATCCTAGCATAGGGAGTACAGTAGATACACGATGCATCCATCTATACTACTATGTGGTCCCTATCCTCATTTCCCTACTTATTGGACAAATCAGAGGCACTTCCCATGAGTCCCAAACTGCATGGGTAGGATGCCTCAGTAGGAGAACCACTCATTCAGCCCACAAGTTTCCACGGGGTATCACAGGGGAAGGCTAACCCATTCACCCTATACACAACACACCACTAGGGGAGGGTGAGTCACCCTATGGTCGCTTGTCGCTCCAAGAAGTACCCCAAGACCCCGGAGCTCCTAGAACTCAATTTCCATATCATTTAGGACCCTTAGGAGAGAGTCTCTCCATGACTCCTAGTCGTTCTCAGAAAGTCACAAATTTGACCTTTCCTAGGTGTTAGAAAATTATATATTACGGAGCAATGGAACACATAAAATATTGCAGAAATATAAACACAGAAAATGCATAAAACAAGAGAGACATAGATATATGTGGTTCACCTAGTTTGGGCTACGTCCACCCCAAACAGCGAGTCCTTCCTTTCTATTATCCAGCAAAATGAAGAGACACAACCTACAGCAGATCCACTGTAATATCCTCTGTTTTCTCTCACAGTTTCACCTCTTTGTTTCTCACTCAAAATACATGCCTATTACATAGCCTCAAATACAATGCCCTCATACAAAGAGAGGGGTTTCCTTCTAGGGAAAAAAGCCCTAAACTAAACATAAGTTCTACCATCAGATCATCTACCTAATGAATGGCCTAGATTGACTAGAAATTACTATATGTTTACAAGTCAATTTTACATCTATTTTTAGCTTCGGGAGCACTGCCCCTGAACCCCTATCGAGGGACCACTGGCCCACGGACCCCCCAGTTGGGGGGATCGGCCCGCCTGGACCCCGCGGGTGGGACAAGTCCCCCCCGTGTGGAGTGGTGTACAAACTTCTTGGGGTATACATCCGGTTGAAACAAAGACCTCTAAAAAATCATGCTCCATACTCAACAATCTCCCACTTGGAGAATGATTGTAGCAACTCCACCTCTGCTTCTTTTGCTGGACAATGACTCCTCTTCGGACCTGGTTATTTCTCATCTTCATCGTCATCCTTGAAGACCAATTGAAACTGAGCATATTCTCAGTTTCTCCCTAATTACAACTTTTGTTCGCATATCTGCGGGATTCTGGCTAGTGTGTATCTTTTCCAGCTTCAACTCTCCATCTTCCAATAGTGATCGTATGAAATGGTACTTGAGTTGTATGTGTTTAGTCCTGGAATGAAATGTTGAGTTATTTGCAAGATGAATGGAACTTTGGATTGCAGTTCACCATTCCAAATCCAGAATCCAACTCCCTCTTACTTTTGCAAATGAGAGGGTCTGCACCTATCAGAAATAGGTCATCCTCAGAAGGTTCTAGTCTAAGAGGTCTATCATCCATAACCTTCAAGTAATGGCTTGGATCGGCTTCACTCCAAGTGAATCTCAGCTTCATCAGACAGCTATCAATCTTCTCCATTCAAGCCCGGGGTGTTTTGCTTCAAGCCATAGAGGGCTTTCTTCCACCTACATACATGAGATTCCTGATCATGAATCTCAAACCCCTCGGGTTGTTCCAAATCTATGGACTTGCTACATGAGGGAAATTTTTCCCATGTAATATTTTCCTTCAGTGCATCTCGGACATGTACCTTCATGCTTTTCTTGAATTCAGGCATCCCTGTCACCATCTAACTCACATTGAGTAGGGCCCCATAATAAGCATACCTTCAGTGCTATAGATGAGATGTGTGAACTGTCATGGTCCCCAATGTACTTCCTGCAACTTGATACAAATTGTCAGCCCTTAATAAAAAACATATTTGAAAATTCCATTTTCAAGAATGTACCTTTCCATCGATGAATGCCACTTTGAAACCTTTGACTTCCATTACCGAAATGGACACCAGGTTCTTCTTGTGATCAAGTACATAAAATATATTCTTGTAAATGAATCAAGTTATCCTCATTCAATTGAGGGTTAACATTCCCTACACCCTTTCTGGGATAGGTGGCATTGACTCCAAGTATAATCCCACGATTTTTTCCATCTCTACCAAATTAGAGAGAGCATCCTTCTATCTGATGAAGTATCTTGATGCACTATAATCAATAAGCTAGATTTCCAAAGATTCTGGAGGAGAGGGCTAATATAAGATAATACTTCTTTATCTTACCAAAAATAACATTTGATTCATCATACCTGGAGTTCCTTTGTTTCTTTGAAGAGTCAGCCATTTCCTTGATGACCTACATTACCTGTCATTCCTCTTATCATTGAATATGTACTTGGAATGATTGTTACCATCATGGAGTAATGTGTCCCTATCATTAGAAAACTCCTTCGTATAATGGCCGAACTTATTGTAAGCAAGGAATTTGCCTTTACTTCCACCCTTAGATCCAAACTCACCATTGAAATGTTCTTTAGGTAGCCCATCAGATGCTTTCATAGTGCCATTCTGTTAATATTCTCTGCTTCGACTTCACCCTTGGTGAATTTGAAGAGGGATGATGAATCCATTTGATCCTTTTGTCCTTTCCCAACTGTCTTCGGTGATTTCTCTTTCACTCTTGCTTGGGCTTTGTCTTCACTTCATCTCCGATACCATGTTGATTTTAGGTATGTTCTATACTTAGAGCAACTTATTTAAATTTTCACAGTTAACTCAATATCTTTTCTAGATGAGCAATCACATCAACATAATAGTAAATTACAGATAGAATATAAACATAAATCACAGAAGACAAGCCAAGACAAGAGGACACAAGATGTGGCACTAGCCAGGAACAAACCCCAATGTGGGGAAACCCTTGATCAATTCTTCTTATATGTTCTTCAATAGTTCAGCAAAGAGAGAGAGAGATAGTACATATACAACAAAAGTCAACACTTTTGACTTATCTAAATAGGAGCATAGATCATTTCTAATAAGATGATACATGAGTTAGTTGAATTCAGTTGAAGACATGTTGCTTCAGCTGATTCTCCAAGGTGACTCCATCACCATGCTGCACCTATCATTGTGTTGCACCTCATCATCATGCTGCACCTCACTATGTTGCACCATGTTGCACCTATCATCACTATGCTGCATTTCATCATGCTTCACTAATCATGACTGTACCCATCATTGTACTACATCTCCTCGTGTTGCACTATGCTGAACTCTTCATTGCACTATGCTGCACCCAAATGCATGCTGCAATACCTCATCATCATGTTGCAGTATGCATTCTCACTACTACTATATTCCCATCATTACCATGATTTCCCATTACTACACCAATGTCCAACAACATTGATCTACACCATGTTGCACCATCATTACTACTGTGTGCACTATGTTGCACTATACACCATGTACCCATTGTTGCTCTTATGTGCACTATGCTGCACTGTACACCATGTAACCATTGTTGCTCCTATGTACACTATGTTGCACTCTAGATCATGTATCTGTGTGAACTATGTTGCACTACACTATGTACTCATTGTTGCTCCTATGTGCACTATGTTGCATTGTACATCATGTACTCATTGCTGCTCATATGCACACAATGCTACATTGTATATCATGTACTAATTTCTATCTATAATGTTATAACATTCATCATATGACTTGGATCTATCATAATCCAAACAGCAGATAGAGCATCATTATTTAAAACAACGTTAAGGATAAGCTAAAGGTGTGGCTTCTTTATCTCAGCGTGTGAGGGCATTCCTTGCATGATAGCAAGGGTATTCCTTTCATGACTAC
This sequence comes from Pinus taeda, assembly GCA_000404065.3. Taxonomy (NCBI): domain Eukaryota; kingdom Viridiplantae; phylum Streptophyta; class Pinopsida; order Pinales; family Pinaceae; genus Pinus; species Pinus taeda. The sequence continues at coordinate 259,337 of APFE030710632.1, read as the reverse complement.
ATATAGGATGAGGGCTTTTCCTTTCATAACATCAAGGGCATTCCACGTGTAGAGCACTTATTCTAAGACAACGTTTAGCTGCCATCTCCATTAGGCAGCCTAGCAACTAAGTTTAGGGCATCTCTTCTCCTTAGACTTGCGGCTAGGGTTTCTACCTTCATTTCCATGGCTATGTATTTAGGGAATCTCCATAACTGCAGTTAGGGTCACCCTTAGGACAACATATTATATGAGGGCTAGCTTCCTTGACAACGTAGAGGATTATCAATGTCTTCTTCACAATATGACTACATCTTCCTTGACAGCGTATTGGGTTAGGGTTGACTACATCCTAGATCTAGGTCATGCATAGAGTTGCTAGGGCATCATCTAGGACTGCGTTTAGAGCATCCTCTAGGACAACGTTTATCTTATAGAGATTCTTCTTTCCACTAAAACCCAAAACAAGTGGAGTAGAAGAAATCTCAATAGATTTGTGTGTAAATGACTTGAAAAGCACTTGTATTTATACCAAAATGTGGAGCACAAGTGGGGCAGTTTAGTTGTTGGCCGACCTTGACGAATCGTCCCATAACACAAATAAATTCATATCTCCATGAATACTTATCAGAATTGGACAATCTTTAGATCAATCCTACACCTCTCGATGACAGGAGTCCAAGAAAAATATCATCTACCATAAATAGGATGACCCACATGGACTTTGGCTCTAGTTTCCAATTTTAACATAATCTGAATAGAAGATTGCACTAGCACATGCATTGAGTCCACCAGTTTTTGAACATGTTCTTCATTGTTGCCATGTTCACACTTGCCACTAGAACATGCTTGGAAGGACTTTTCTTATGGAATTCTCTTTAAAATGAAAATAATTGTTTTATACATTTTATATAGCCCAGTCTATAGAATAGAGGAGGCCCTAACATATGTCTATGATTTAAAACTTCATATATTATCCATACTAACAAAATACGTTACCCCTATCTGAGTAAGTGCCATTTAGGAGTATCTATTCTGTCACAGTAAACCATGTTTTGAAACTGGCCTTATCTTTTGCCAGCTTTTGAACCCTAGTTATTATTGTTGCTTGTGTCCTAATTTGCGACCAAACAATAGCTTGGTGGTACTTTGATAGCTAATTCTTTTAAATAACTAAAAGAACTATTTTATCTATTTTAATTAGCCTAATCCATGAAACAGACAAGGCATGCTTTGCCTTTTTAGGGAACACAACTTCCAAGAAGATCCACATTACAAACAGGTTACGTTTGACTAAATGTTGCCATAAAGGAGTATCCACTGTATTAAGGTAACCCAGGTCTTGAACCTAGCTTGATTTTCTACTAGTATTTGAACCTAGGCCATCATTATAGCTAGTGCTCAAATTTTATGCTATACCATGGTTGGTTAGACCTTTTTTAGGCGACTAAGTTACATCTCACATGTGTGGGGGGGAGATTGGGATCTGATTTTGCAGTTTTTTAGGTGGTTGTGGATTGTACTAGAATTTATTTCCCTCCAATGGAGTTTGGCTCTAGTTTCCAATTTTAATATAATCTGAATAAAAGACTGCACCAGCACATTCATTGAGTCCACTAGTTTTTGAACCTGTTCATCATTGTTTCCATGTTCACACTTGCCACTAGAACATGCTTGGATAGAATTTTGTTATGGAATTCCCTTTAAAATGAAAATAATTGTTTTATCCATTTTATATAGCCCGGTCTATAGAATAGAGGAGGCCCAATCATCTATCTATGATTTAAAACTTCATATATGATCCATACTAACAAAATATGTTATCCCTACCTGAGTAAGTGACATTTAGGAGTATCTATTCTGTCACAGGAAACCATGTTTTGTAACTGGCCTTATCTTCTGCCATCTTTCGAACCCTAGTTATTATTGTTGCTTGTGTCCTAATTTGCGGCCAGACAATAGTTGGGTGGTACTTTGATAGCTAATTCTTTTAAATAACTAAAAGAACTATTTTATCTATTTTAATTAGCCCGATCCATGAAACAGACAAGGCATAGTTTACCTTTTTAGGGCACACAACTTCCAAGAAGATCCACACTACAAACAGGTTACTTTTGACTGCATTATGCCATAGAGGAGTATCCACTATGTTAAAGTAACGCAGGTCTTGAACTTAGCTTGATTTTCTACTAATATTTGAACCTAGGCCATCATTGTAGCTAGTGTTCAAATTTTCCGCTATACCATGGTTGGCTGGACCTTTTTTAGACAACTAAGTTATATCTCACATGTGTGAGGGGAGTTTGGTATCTGCTCTGGCAGTTTTTTAGGTGGTTATGGATTGAACCATATGCTATTTCCCTCCCATGGAGTTTGGCCCTAGTTTCCATTTTTAACATAATCTAAATAGAAGATTGCACTAGCACATGCACTGAGTCCACCAGTTTTTGAACCTGTTCATCATTGTTTCCATGTTCACACTTGCCATTAGAAGATGCTTGGATGGACTTTTGTTATGGAATCTCTTTAAAATGAAAATAACTTTTTTACCCATTTTGTATAGCCCAGTCTATAGAATAGAGGAGGCCCAAACATATGTCTATGATTTAAAACTTCATATATGATCCATACTAACAAAATAAATTACCCCTGCCTCAGTAAGTGCCATTTAGGAGTGTCTATTCTGTCACAGGAAACAATGTTTTGAAACTGGCTTTATCTTTTGCTGGGTTTTGAACCCTAGTTACTATTGTTTCTCGTGTCCTTATTTGCGACTAGACAATAGTTGTGTGGTACTTTGATAGAAAATTATTTTAAATAACTAAAAGAACTATTTTATCTATTTTAATTAGCCCAATCCATGAAACAGACAAGGCATACTTTGCCTTTTTAGGGCACACAACTTCCAAGAAGATCCACACTACAAACATGTTACATTTGACTAAATTCTGCCATAGAGGAGTATCCACTGTGTTAAAGTAACCTAGGTCTTGAACCTAGCTTGATTTTCTTCTATTATTTGAACCTAGGCCATCATTGTAGCTAGTGTTCAAATTTGTTGCTATACCATGGTTGGCTGGACCTTTTTCAAGCAACTAAGTTATATCTCACATGTGTGAGGGGAGTTTGGGATCTTCTCTGGTGGTTTTTTAGGTGGTTATGGATTGAACGAGAGGGTGTTTCCATCCCATGGAGTTTGGCCCTTGTTGCCAGTTTTATCATAATTTGAATAGAAGATTGCACTAGCACATGCACGGAGTCCACTAGTTTTTGAACCTGTTCATCATTGTTTCCATGTTCACACTTGCCACAAGAACATGCTCGGATGGAATTTTGTTATGGAATTCTCTTTAAAATGAAAATAATTGTTTTATCCATTTTATATCACCCAGTCTATAGAATAGAGGAGGCCCAAACATCTGCCTATGATTTAAAACTTCATATATGATCCATACTTACAAAATACGTTACCCCCGCCTGAGTAAGGGCCATCTAGGAGTATCTATTCTATCATAGGAAACCATGTTTTGAAACTGGCCTTATCTTCTGCCAAATTTTGAACCCTAGTTATTATTGTTGCTTGTGTCCTAATTTGCGACCAGACAACAGTTGGCTAGATCTTTGATAGCTAATTTTTTTAAATAACTAAAAGAATCATTTAATATATTTTAATTAGCCCAATCCATGAAACAGACAAGGCATACTTTGCCTTTTTAGGGCACACAACTTCCAAGAAGATCCACACTACAAACAGGTTACGTTTAGTCACCATGTTTTGAAACTGGCCTTATCTTCTGCCAGCTTTTGAACCCTTCTTCTTAGTGTTGCTTGTGTCCTAATTTGCAACTAGACAATAGTTGGTTTGTTCTTTGATAGCTAATTATTTTAAATAACTAAAAGAACTATTTAATCTATTTTAATTAGCCCAATCCATGAAACAGACAAGGCATACTTTGCCTTTTTAGGGCACACAACTTCCAAGAAGATCCACACTACAAACAGGTTACGTTTAGTCACCATGTTTTGAAACTGGCCTTATCTTCTGCCAGCTTTTGAACCCTTCTTCTTAGTGTTGCTTGTGTCCTAATTTGCAACTAGACAATAGTTGGTTTGTTCTTTGATAGCTAATTATTTTAAATAACTAAAAGAACTATTTAATCTATTTTAATTAGCCCAATCCATGAAACAGACAAGGCATACTTTGCCTTT
>APFE030710632.1:225723-254474 GCA_000404065.3 Pinus taeda | reverse complement strand
AGAACATGCTTGGATGGACTTTTGTTATGGAATTCTCTTTAAAATGAAAATAACTGTTTTATCCATTTATATAGGCTAATGTATAGAATAGAGGAGGCCCAAACATTTGTCTATGATTTAAAACTTCATATATGATCCATATTAACAAAATACAGTACCCTTGCCTAAGTAAGTGCCATTTAGGATTATCTATTATGTCATAGGAAACCATGTTTTGAAACTGGCCTTATCTTCTTCCGGCTTTTGAACCCTAGTTATTATTGTTGCTTGTGTCCTAATTTGCGACCAAATAACAGTTGGGTGGTACTTTGATAGCTAATTATTTTAAATAACTAAAAGAACTATTTTATCTATTTTAATTAGCCCAATCCATGAAACAGACAAGGCATACTTTGCATTTTTAGGGCACACAACTTCCAAGAAGATCCACACTACAAACAGGTTACGTTTAGTCACCATGTTTTGAAACTGGCCTTATCTTCTGCCAGCTTTTGAACCCTTCTTCTTAGTGTTGCTTGTGTCCTAATTTGCAACTAGACAATAGTTGGTTTGTTCTTTGATAGCTAATTATTTTAAATAACTAAAAGAACTATTTAATCTATTTTAATTAGCCCAATCCATGAAACAGACAAGGCATACTTTGCCTTTTAAGGGCACACAAATTCCAAGAAGATCCACACTGCAAATAGGTTACGTTTGAATAAATTTCTCCATAAAGGAGTATCCACTATGTTAAAGTAATGTAGGTATTGAACCTAGCTTAATTTTCTACTAGTATTAGAACCTAGGCCATCATTGTAGCTAGTGTTCAAACTTTCTGCTATACCATGGTTGGTTTGACCTTTTTTAGGCGACTAAGTTATATCTCACGTGTGTGGGAGGAGTTTGGGATCCACTCTGGTGGTTCTTTAGGTGGTTATGGATTGAACCAGAAGTTGTTTCCCTCCCATGGAGTTTGGCCCTAGTTGCCAATTTTAACATAATCTGAATAGAAGATTGCACTAGCACATGCACCAAGTCCACCATTTTTTGAACCTATTCATCATTGTTGCCATGTTCACCCTTGCCACTAGAACATGCTTGGATGGACTTTTGTTATGGAACTCTCTTTAAAACGAAATTAATTGTTTTATCCATTTATATAGCCTAGTGTATAGAATAGAGGAGGCCTAAACATGTGTCTATGATTTAAAACTTCATATATGATCCATACTAACAAAATACGTTACCCCTGCCTAAGTAAGTTCCATTTAGGAGTATCTATTCTGTCAGAGGAAACCATGTTTTGAAACTGGCCTTATCTTCTTCCAGCTTTTGAACCCTAGTTATTATTGTTTCTTATGTCCTAATTTGCAACCAGACAACAATTGGGTGGTACTTCCATAGCTAATTCTTTTAAATAACTAAAAGAACTATTTCATCTATTTTAATTAGCCCAATCCATGAAACAAACAAGGCATACTTTTCCTTTTTAGGGCACACAACTTCCAAGGAGATCCACACTACAAATAGGTTACGTTTGACTAAATTCTACCATAGAGGAGTATCCACTGTGTTAAAGTAACCCAAGTCTTGAACCTAGTGTCATTTTCTACTAGTTTTTTAACCTAGGCCATCATTGTAGCTAGTGTTCAAATTTGTTGCTATACCATGGTTGGTTGGACCTTTTTTATGCGACTAAGTTATATCTCACATGTGTGGGGGGAGTTTGGAATCCACTCTGGCAGTTTTTTAGGTTGTTATGGATTGAACCAGAAGTTGTTTCCCTCCCAAGATACCCCCCATGGCTATAAAACCAACGCCCCCCCCCCCCCCCCCCCCCCCCTAAACCTTAAATCTAAACAAAAAACCTAACTCAACCCTAGCAATTTCGGAAATCGATGGTAATGTTAAATTCTTAAAGTAGTTTTACTTAAATTTTTAACAGTACCATTAATTGTCATAGGATGTCTAATTATAGATTAATTATAGAACTGCAATGATGAAGATTTTTCTTTTCTTCATTTAATTTGATTTAGTGAGATTCAAATATCAGCCATGACTTCACACTTTAATAGTGCCATATTTTCCTTGGCTTAAAAGACCTGCACCATCCATGATTGTAACATGGCACTATTCTAGGAACCCAGGGCATGCTCCAGCTCACCTCTACAAGTAGGCAAATGTTAAAAGCCTGGAATCACCTCTATATGCCCTGAAGAGAGAGCAGGCCTTGGTGTATGAAAGTAAGCTGATAGAACTTAGAATGTTGGAAATGCTTATGTAATGTTTTTGAAACTAAGAACTACCAATAACCCAATAAAAGAATTACATTTTGCAGGAGAACAAAATTTTGAAGATTGACGGATAGTAGACACTTTGTGCCCAATATAAGAACTATGTCTAGCAAGTTTCTTTTATATGATAGTACAGAAACAACTTTGGCTCCTTAAATCAGTATGTACAAAATGGAATTTTCAAAACAGATAACTCAATCTCCTAAGTATATTTACTGAAAATTTTGAGCACATCGAAAGGCATGACTATGAGTCGTTCAAAAACTTGTTTACATCAGTATAGATATATGAACACTAAATGATGAATCCCAATCCAAATCTGAACCTGAAAAATAATTTTGTATAATTGTATCGGTGTCCATGTGAATCATGAATGTGAAACTTGAACAATGGAATTAAAATTGAAAATCTCATAATATTGCTATGTATCACAAGGGAACCCTGAGTTATCAGTTCTAATTTCACATACCAGATATTTCAAATCAAAACTGGGAATTCTGGGTACATCATGATTCAACCAACTAATTAATTCACTAATAGATGAAAATGCCAATGTAAAATTACAAATGGAAAAATTACAAAAAAATGAGCTTATTATTTGGAAAGTTCCAAAAGTCCAAAATGAAAGACTAGAAGCACAAAAATCTAGAGAATCAAGAATAAACAAACCGATAGTCTTCAACATACACATCTTGTAACAGAATAGATGCTAATTTCCCCGACTAATGATAAGAAGCACAAGAACTGTGGCTAGGAGAAGATGAAGAACCTTCTAAAACCAACCCAGTCCTAGGCATGGATGTGTCATCGCCAACATGAAAGGGGTCACTCGAAGAACAGCCCAAGGAGAGGTTAGCCATCAAGCATTCAAGGGACTCCAAGTTTTCATCTTCTAGATTCACATCTTACAACTTTGAAGGACCTCAATTAAAATCTCCCTTCAATCAAGAGATGAGGTCAAGAAGTGAATATAAACAACATCTTCTGCCTTCGCTAATGAAGTCTGTTTCTCTAGACTTAATAGATAAAATGACAAACCCATAAGTGCTCCAATTTCTCTCTGCTGCTGAAAGCTAAAAACTTGTGAAATGACCCTATATCCAAGGGTTTGCAAATAGAGGGTATGGGCACCATAACATGACCACCATGCAAAGAGGCTTGATACTTCATAATGCTCCTACCAATGAGTGAATTTCCATTACCAAATTGACCACCACTTGTTATGAAGTAAACAAGTTCTTTTGCTCTAACAACAACATCAAACGAGGACATACCTTAGAAAATTCTATTCTAAAATAATCAGCCACCTCACTCTCTTCATGTGGGGTCCTCCTCTTACCTCGAAATTTAGCCAAATATGCTTCATCATTGTACTTTGGTTCAAAGTGTAGGATATATAATGTTGACAGCTGTTGCATTTCTTCAATCTATTGATGATTATGTCCCTTTAGTCCCATTTAAAAGAGGGTCATGCTCTTCAAGAACTCGATGAATTATTTCCAACATAACAGTGCTCTCATAAATGTTGCCCAACATAAGAAGATCAGTATCGCAAGATCTAGAAAATCAATCAGTGGCTCCATTATGGAAAGAATAAACCCAAATTTTCCCCAGCAAACCCCATAACAATGGTAGCACTAATCTAGACTGCCTTTTCATTGTTTCCTAATTTCCCTTTTTATCACTATGGCTTAACAACCATGGACAACCTAGTACAATTCATCTTGCATTTACTACAGTTCCACATACAACTTTCACTAGAATTTTTCCCTTCCCTATCTTTGTCACATTCTTCCATACAAGGTAATCAACAGGGCATTTCTGTTGATTCTCATCACCATCCCTTCTCCAACAATGAATACAAGCACTAGTTGACAAACATGAGGCCATTGCAAAAATGTGGAAGAAAAACAAAAATAATAGGCAATAGAATAAAGGAAAAAGGAAGGTTTCCGTCCTAAAATGGAAGGTTTTAATAAAGTTTGCACACAAAAACCACCGAATTTGTCAACGGTAGCTTGCCTGGTTGATGAAATTGGGTAATTTAACATGGTAGGGATGAAAGTGGGTAAGTTAACATGGCCCCTACCAGGTTTCAAGTCCTACCAAGTGACGTTCTCATGCTTGTGCTCACATTTGTAGATAGGTGCTAATGCATGCAACAACGGTCGAGGTAGGTGCAAGCCCTAGGTGACTTTGTCAGAACAGATACCCTACACATAAATAAATGTTGTTGAGTTAAATTCAGGTGTGTTAGCCTTATTGGCATAAGAGGAATCTAGTTTTTATTAAATATATACTAACAAATGGGAGTGATTCTATGTCTAATCCATTTTTCAGATGCTCATTGTTTCGTTGTAACTGTTCCACCGCCCTTGAAAAGCTAATGTCAATGTGCTACTACTCTTCAAATGCCTATTGTTGTTAGTGCTTTCGACCCCTCACAATTAGCAAAAAGAATCAATGAAAAAGAAAATGGTGTCATGTAGTTTTCATTGGAGATTCTAATGCCTGTTGTTGTTAGCACTCTCAACCCCTCACAGTTTTGCAAATGAATCAATCAAAAAAGAAGACTGTGCCATGTGGTTTGCATTGGAGATTTTAGCGTTTGTGTTTTTTTCAATGGTTGTTGTTAGCACTCTCAACCCCTCACAGTTTTGAAATAGAAGCTATAAAAAATGAAAATGGTGCAAGGTCTAATTGAAATGAGACCTGTGCCATTGGAAAGAGAAAAAGGTCATGCTATTGCAAATCCAAAAATCTACTCCATCAATGCAAAACGGATGAAATTATTGTCAGTAAAACTTTGCTCTCTAGATAAGGGTGAATATGAGTGTATCAGCAAGTTGTGGCACAATCCAAGTTACCTGCGTTGTGTTTATGTTTGAATTTAGAAATAACAAAATTCAATATAAATATGTCATATTAAAAATCTCCAATAAAATTCATCATTAAATTTAAAGATATATATATATAATATATATATATATATATATATTATATATATATATAATACATGTGTGTGTGTGTTGTGTCAAACTTTTAATTATATATCTCATAATTATTAAGTATATAATTCCCAATTTTTTAAATATAATGAAGTGTCTAAATTTTTTTCAAATCTAGTTCATTGAATCTGATTAGACCCAATTCTGGTTCAAAACTCGATTAGATAGCTAGGCTGGTTCAAAACTTGGTTCTGGCTTTTAAAACTATGGACAGATATAGGGATGAATCTCTATGAATACGGGAAACCTTTGAATTTGGTTGAATTCACTGAATTTTAAACTTCTTGGTTGAAGTTCAGTGAACCTTGTGACATAGCCTAGACTTTGTGCCATGATCATAATCGTTGCAAGCATTCTAACTTTCCACTCTGTTAGCAAAGTTTGTAGAATAATTAGATAAAGCTTACACTTATTTTAGTGAACCCACAATTTTTGTTGATTGGCTTCCTTTTATCATGGTATGTTGGCAGCACCTTGCCCTACTTGGGAGAGACTACAACCAATGGCATTCAAGTTGGATTTGTTTGTCTAGTAGGTTGTGTGTGGAGGGTATCTTTACCGCAAAAGACACCAAGTACATGCACTTGGCCCTTTGAATTTGGTTGAATTCGCTGAATTTTAAACTTTATGGTTGAAGTTCAATGAACCTTGTGACATAGCCTAGACTTTATGCCATGTTCATAATCATTGCAAGCATTCTAACTTGCCACCCTGTTAGGAAAATCTGTTGAATAATTAGATAAAACTTACACTTAGTTTAGTTAACCCACATTTTTTGTTTATTGGCTTCCTTTTATCATGATGTGTCCATTGCACCTTGCCCTACTTGGGAGAGACTACAACCAATGACATTCAAGTTGGATTTGTTTGGCTAGTAGGCTATGTGTGGAGGGTCTCTTTTCTACAAAAGACACCTGGTACATGCACTTGACCCTTTGAATTTGGTTGAATTCACTAAATTTTAAACTTTATGGTTGAAGTTTCGTGAACCTTGTGACATAACCTAGACTTTGTGCCATGTTCATAATCATTGCAAGAATTCTAACTTGCCACCCTGTTAGGAAAATCTGTTGAATAATTAGATAAAACTTACACATATTTTAGTGAACCCACATCTTTTGTTGATTGGCTTCCTGTTATCAAGATATGCCCACTACACCTTGCCCTACTTGGGAGAGACTACAACCAATGACATTCAAATTGGATTTGTCTGGCTAGTAGGCTATGTGTGGAGGGTATCTTTTCCACAAAAGAAACCTTGTACATGCACTTGGTCCTTTGAATTTGGTTGAATTCACTGAATTTTAAAATTTACAGTTGAAGTTCAGTGAACCTTGTGACATAGCCTAGACTTTGTGCCATGTTCATAATCATTGCAAGCATTCTAACTTTCCGCTCTATTAAGGAAAATTTGTTGAATAATTAGATAAAACTTACACTTATTTTAGTGAACCCATATTTTTTGTTTATTGGCTTTGTGTTATAATGATATGTCAACTGCACCTTGCCCTACTTGGGAGAGACTACAACCAATGACATTCATGTTCGATTTGTTTGGCTAGTAGTCTGTGTGTGGAGGGTATCTTTTCCGCAAAAGACACCTAGTACATGCACTTGGCCCTAACTGCTAATATGTGTGGTGGCACACCCACAAGCATGAGCACAAACATAAGTGTGTGCCATTGCTAAGACTTGAATCATGGTGGGGGCCATATGTAATGCACCACTTAGACTGATCTAGCATACCACCATATTGACAAAACCCACTTAGGTAACTTCAAACTCAGTGTAGTTGTGTATAAAGGTAAATTGTGTAGCATTATATAATGGCCCTTTGATTACAAAAAATAGTTGACTATGGTAAAGATAGATGAAACATTCGTCATAAAAGAATACAAATAAATGTCATTTATAAATTTAGCTTGAAGTTCCTCAGTAAAGGCCACCCTTCATTCATTGGTAAGTAAAAGCTAAAACCATTACAGGTAAATTACCATTTGATAGTCAAATTCAGTAAATTATTCTCAAATATGTCCCTTATAGTGGATTTGAGGCATTGTAAAAGATGGGAGATTGTGAATAAGGGGTTGTGGGCCAAGCAAAGCCCATAATCACTAAGGTACACATGAGTATTTTAAGTCTCCTTTGGGAGATGAATGCAGCACATGATTTCTTTCAGGACTTGTTTAACTCATGAGAGGGAGCACTTTGGGTTAGAGCCTTGTTTTCTGTCAACTAAAATCCACTTGTAATGTTAGCATGTTTGTGTTTGGAGTTCAAATTGAATCATCCTCTGAGAAGGTATGGATGCCAACTCAGGTCAAATCAACAATAGTATGGATGTTGCCTACCCCAAATAGTCTCTTCCAAAATCCATGCAATAGCACGCATCACAAACAACTTCGTCAAGGTATGGATGCCAACAAAAGACCAAGGCAGTATGGATACTGCCCCTACCCCAAATGGTCTCTTTCAGAACACCTTCATAAAAAGCCTCTACTCCAATGTCTAATGGTAATTTTATAGTTAGTTTTCCCACTTTTTGTAGAAAAGAGGAGCTACAAACTTTGATTAGTGACACTTATGAGTGAAAGTTGTAATTGAATATGCATGGAGTTACAAAGGATTTTATGGTGAGAGGGACATAATTTTTAGCTTTTTGGGTTACTTTGAAAATGTTTACACCATGTTTGGGTCTTGGGGGTGCTTCGTGAGATGTGGGGTGAATGGTTATGGTTGGACCATGCTCTTCCATGATGGACTTGGACATTGGAGGTGGTTTACTATTTGCTGCTAGACCTTGTTTGGATGTTTGAAAGACATTCTTCCTCGAAGTTTTGGATAATTATGGAGCTTTGTGACTTCATGTTGTTGATGCATGAAGGCATTTTATGTGCTTGGAGTAGAGTTGGGTATTTCAGAGGAGGTTATTGAGCCTTAGATATCATGGGGTTGTTTGGTTGCTTGCATGGACGCTTACATTTGACAGGTGGATTCTTGGGTTGAGCGAGTGGATATGTAGGTGTGGGAGTCCTTAAGGTGACACATGACCTTGGATATGCATTGTCCTTAAGGAGACCCATGACCATGGAGATGCATTGGAGCTTTGGACCTTTGGAGGATTGTTGGACCTTGGGGAGTAGTGCTCATGCCATGGAGGCCTTGCTTGTTAATCATTGTCACCTTTGAGCCTCACAAATGTCACTTAGAGTAGAGTTCTTTAGATGGGTGGACCTACTTGTGTTTTGCAAGTTTGCTTGTAGTGGACTAGGTCCACTTGTTATTGTAAATCCCCTTTACCTCTCACATAAATAGAGGAAGGAGTGAGTTGTTATTATATTTGATCATGCAGTTGTGCATATTCCTTTTCACACTTGGGTTAGAGATGTAAGAGTAGTGCTACTTTCTTTCTCTTTCTCTCTCTCTCTTTCAATCTTCTTTATACTTTGTGTTTTTTTCTTAAGACGCTAGTGTTTCTTGGAGCATTCACCCAAAAACTTCATATATATAAAGAAGAAATGAAACCCATGAACACAATCACAACCAATCATATAATTCTCCATGCTTTTAAAAAGCCTAGATAGGGAAAACCAAGAGAAACCCTAGCTCCACCAAAGATACTCCAACAATCAATCTTTTTGAATATCTGTCTGAAATATCTTTGGTGGAGCTAAGGTTTCTATTGGTTTTCTCTATCTAGGGTTTTGGAGAACTATAACATTATATGATGAGTTGTGACTATGTTCATGGATTTCAATTCTTACACACATATGGAGTTCTCCACTATCCAAAAAATATGAAATTTCAGATTTTACTTCCAGCTTACCACTGCCATAAATTGTGTTATTTCAAATATTTGACTTCCATATTTTCATAAATACAATGTCCTAAAAAAGATAGCTGAACACTTCCATATTCATAGTTAGATAATATTCCAAGAATATATACATGTGTTGTATGGATCAACAATTCTCTCATGAACAAAAATCACATCACAAGCGACAATTGAACTTGGTTGGGAAGGATATTAATTTATCCTCTCAAGTTCATGAGTTCTTTTTGCTGACAAATCAAATCGAAACTAGATAAAAAAACTGGTTGACAAAAAAATACATAAATTAGTCAAATTTAGGAAAAAAAACATATACATTAATGTGCATCCATATGAATCACAACCATTACACAAAAAAATTTCCATTTAACTTGAGGTTTCCTAGAAATAGATTTGGAGGATTCCCAACATGAAATTCCTAAAGAATATGTTGTCTTGAAGCCAAGTGTGCACCATATCATAGTTAAAATCTAAAGTCTTTGGCACCCTTAAACCTGACACTAGTATGAGAATCCTAGACCATACTAAGAGAATGTTTGTGCTAAGAGAGTTCAACATGCATTTACAACCACATTTTTTATTAAGCGTGAAAGTGGTTATGTGCCACATAATTATGTTTGAAGGACAAATATCGATATCATAAAACAGAGGCAATCTTGAAATGCTTGTTCTATAGCTAGAAGTATTGTTATGACATTGTTCACAACTTTTAAGTACTTTGTTGAAGGACTTCAAAAGGATGTAAAAGTGATTTAGTGGGTTAGAATGTTCAATGATGGGTATTATTGTGAGATTATTTGCCCAACATGCTCCTACTAAATTGAAAATGGGTTTTTTTTGTTTATTATTTGGACCAAATATTGTAGCAGTAGCACTAGTGCATTAACTATGCTAAAAGGTCACCAAAAAATACATAAATTATTCAAATTTAGGAAAAAAATATATATTAATGTGCATCCATATGAATCACAACTATTTTTTTTCCCAGGGAGAAAATATCGTAATCTCCATTAATTTGTTGAAAATTACATGTTGTAAATGCCATAGGCATATGCAAGTACTGTGACTGTAGTCAGCTGTGTGGAGTTATGAAATGTAATTTCTACAAAAGGACCCAGTTGGTTGTGCTAGTGTTTCTTGTACATATATAAATAATTACATATTCAAAAATTCACCAATGGTGATCATTGTTTTGTTTCCAAAAAGTGATAATTACATAACAGAAAAACTGTGAAAAAAATAGATAAAGATTGTTGATATTAGGGTCTATCTTCCCTTCGAAGTTCCTGATCCATATATGGTTTGTGGAAGAACTAATAGGTCCACTCAGGTGTGTGCTCTGTGATCATCCATTCTCCTTGAGGATGATGTGTTGCCTCTCTTGACAGCTTGTCTGCACCTTCATTACACTCCATGTAAAAATGAGTGCATGAGATGTGATCAAAATGTGTTTTGAGAAAAACAATATCATACAAAATAGTTGTGAGAGTATATTCATGGCAAGTTGTTGTGTTGTTGAACTAGTTTATGACTATTTTGGAATCTCCAAAAATTTGTATGTGTCTGCACCGTTTGAGGATTGTAAATGTAAAAGATGTCGAAGAGTAAGCAGCTCTGCAAAATTGTTTGTACCCTCTCCCAACCCCATGCAAATTTGAAAGTAATGTACTTGTGCGGCCCCCTCAAAGTATGCCCAGGGGTGTGCTTTGTCAATTAGGTCCTGTGTGATGTTCTGAGTTCTAAAAACTTGTTCATCTATCGGGATATCCCCATAGCTCAAACAAATTTTTGGTGGAATAAAAGACCAAATTCTATTCCGGTCCATAAAAATAATGTTATTGTGGCACATCCATATGTGCCAATTAACCAGAAGCAGCAAATTCTTAGATCTCAGCTTAATTGCAGCTTCTCACCATTTTCCCAGACATTTGGGATATTGACCCCACTCTAGCAATGCTTGATACTTAGTGTGTGCCGGATTTGAGACTAGAGTAGTTCGGAAGTGGGGCAAGTGAGGAATAAATGGTGATTTGATTCCTCCTCGACATGGCATAAAGCATACCAAGTCGGGCTTGGGAAAGTCCGTTTTCTGAGGTTTTCTCTTTTAGGCGTTTTATCCATTACGATGTTCCACATCAGTAATTTTGTGTGTGGAGGAGCTTTTAACTTCCAAAGATGGCTCCACCAGCTCATCAATATGTCCAGCTTGCACTCAACATGTATAATATCATAGCCTTGCTTGGAGGAGTAGTGCCCATTCTTAGTATATCCCTAGATCAATTCATCCTCCTCTTCTCTTAGGTGCACATGGAATTCTGTTAAAGTCTGCAGAAAAAATCTCCATTGTCTTTTCCATTGATATGGGATGTTCCATGCCTCTCCTATGTGCCATGCTTGGTGAAAGATGGTAGAGTTACGAGAGTCTCTGAGTTGTGAGATGAAATGGACACCATTATGGTTTAGAAGTGTGATTAGTTCTTATGGGAGTCGGTAGGCATTTCTGCTGCCAATCCAAGGATCAATACCGATCCAGACTGACTCACCATTCCAATCCTCTAGATAAGGCCACTTTTAATGATGGGAAGGGTGTTGATTACTGCCTCTAGATAACTAATATACCTCTCATGTTCCATGTGGGTCATCTTAGTCAGTCTAGTGTTGTGCTAGGCCAAATGTATTTGTGGATGACCACCTCCGACCAAAGGCTCTTGTGCTTTAGGAGGAGCCAACCTAGTTTTGCAACCAGAGCTTGTGCGAAAGTCGGGAGATTCTTTAGACCCCAACTGCCCCATTTTTTGGGGGCCGTAATCTAGCTCCATTTGACCCAAGCAAAAGGCTTTCCTTCTTTCTATCCCTTCCATAGGAAACGGTTGCAGACTCGTTGGATCCTATGCAGAAACCCCAGGGGGATCTAGGCCAAGGACACCCAAAAGGGTAGGGTTGCTTCTAGCACTTCTTTTATGAGCACCAATGTTCCAACTTTGGATAGTAAGAAATGACTCCAGATATTTAGTATTCTTTCCACCTTTGAGATCAGCTAGGTCCAATCTGCTATCTTGTAACTATCTGCGTTAATCTTGAATCCCAAGTACTTCAGACCCTCCTTCAAAGCCAAGATTTGTTAGTGGAAATTTTGAAGAGCTAGTTGAGATTCTTGTTGAGTGCAATCAGAGAAGGGTATAGTGGATGTTTCCCTATTTATTTCCATTCTTGTAGTAGCACTGAAAAATTTTAATATCTCTGTGAGAGTGATGATGTACTGAATTCCCCCATTAAGGAATATGAGTATATCATCAACAAAAAGTAGATGAGTTAAAAGGCATTGATCAGTTATCTTGAGGCCTTGAAGTCTCCCATCTCGCTTCTTAATTGCAATTAGTTTGCTCAGGCCTTCCATAACTAGAATGAATAGTAGGGGAGATAAGGGGAAACCCTGCCTGATTCCCAGCTCCGCTTGAAAGGAATGGGAGGTTGACCCATTTATAAGGATTGCAAAAGAAACTGATGTAATACATCCCCTAATCCATCTAATAAACTCTGGAGGGAAACCCAGGTGGGTGAGTATCATCCTTAAATATAACCAACCAACCTTGTTAGAGGCCTTTGAGAGGTCGATTTTGAGCTTTTAGATTCTTCAGCTTAATGGAGTGGAGGGCCTCTTGGGCAGAACCAATGGCTTCATGAATATGTCTATTTTGGAGGAAGGCGAATTTCTCCTGAGATATGTTTTCAGATAGGATCGGCTTGATGCAATTTTCTATAATCTTTGCAATAATTTTGTAGAGATAGTTGCAGAGGGAAAGGGCGAAATTCATTGAAGGAGGTAGGGGAGTCTATCTTGGGAATGAGGGAAATAAACGTGGATTTTATGGGGGCATATATGCGGCATAGAGTTTGGCTTTCTTCCATCACTCCAAGCAGGTCTAGTCCATTAATATCAAAGAAAGCAATAAAGAATTCCACAGGCCAACCATCCGGTCCTGAACTTTTGTCCTTCTTGAACCACTTGAGAGTGCTTTCTAATTCCCCCATGGAGATAGGTTTTGTAAGGTCCTCCATCCCATCCAGTTCCACAAATCCAGGGAAATGGCCAACAATGTTAATGATTTCAACAATAGAAGTGGCATGGGGGGCTTTGAAAAGTTGCTTGAAGTGAGAGATACCAGGAAGGGCAAGCTGAGAGTGAGTGTTGGCTATCTAGTCATGATCCAAGGGCATCTGCTAGATTGTATTGCTGCCTTTTCTTCCATTTGCGAATTTATGAAATAATGTTGTGTTACCATCCCCTAATTGGAGCCAGATTTCTCTGCTTCTGAATCTTCATGATTATTCCCGGTTAAGGAGGATCTTAGATCTCTGAGTCTCCAAATCAACCAGATGTAGCTTAGCTTCGGTGGATAAGTAACCAAGCCCACCATCATCTATTAAGGAGGCCAACTGGGCTTTGATTTCTGCAAGGGATTGGTCATCCCTAGCTTTTTTCCTTTTTTTCCATTCAATAGTTAATCTCTTAAGTTGTTTCAGGTTGCTGCAGAAACCTGTAGTCTTCCTATGGTCCCTAAAAGGGGGCTGGGCTTACTAGAAATTTGTAACTAGCTTAATATATTCAGGGTCCTTTAACCAAGTAGAGTTAAATTTGAAAGGTGCCCTGGGTTTTCTAGAAGAGCCAACAGCTTCCAAGTAAATGGGAGAGTGATCCGAAATACCCCCCACCCGAGCCCACCCATTGCCTATAGATGGAGAGGGTATGGAGAGGGTATGGAGAAGGTCTTCTCGAATGAGATATCTTTCAAGCCGTATACCAAGGATAGCTTCTCTGGTCCGTCTGTTATGCCAAGTTGGCATCTTCTTATTCATGGGAACATCTATGAGCCCATATTTATCCAAGAGGGAGCTCAGCTGATCAGAGAGAGGGTCTAGCTGCGAGTGATGCCCCCAGGATTCCTCATATGAATCACAATTATTATACAAAAAAAAATCATTTAACTTGAGTTTTATTGGAGACAAATTTGGACGTTTCCCAACATGAAATTCCAAAATAATATGTTGTCCTGAAACCAAGTGTGCACCATATCATAGTTAAAATCTAAATTCTTTGGCACCCTTAAACCTAGCACTAGTTTGAGAATCCTATACCATACTAAGAGCATATTTTTGCTAAGAGAGTTTCATATGCATTTATGACCACTTTGTTTTCTTAAGGAGTGGTTCTGTGCCACATAACTCTGTTTGAAGGACAAATATCCATATCATAAAATAGAGGCAAGCTTGAAATTCTTGTTCTATAGCTAGAAGTATTGTTATGACGTTGTTCACAATGTTTAACTACTTTGTTGAAGGACTTCAAAATGGTGTAAAAGTGATTTAGTGGGTCAGAATGTTCAATGATGGGTATTTTTGTGAGATTATTTTCCCAACATACTCCTACTAAATTGAAAATGGGTTTTTTTCTATTTATTGTTTGGGCCAAATATGGTAACAACAACGCTAGTGCATTAACTACGCTAAAATGTCACTTTCTTGTTAATTTGACCATGAATATCTCTTTTACAAAGCAATATTTCTTAGCTCTGTTTACATTAGTGGTTTGATAAGAACATTTCTACAATCTCTTCACTAAATTTCTTAAAGTTCCTACATTTATGCTTTTTGACAAAAAAGAGCTAACATTTTACCCTGGCTAAGTAAAGATTCTTTAAATAACCTTCTAGCTTGGTTCCTTTTAGTTCCATCTAAGCTTGGCAAAGTGTCATGAATTTACATTGAACAATGTAAGAATCTAGTCTTCTCCAGAAACAATCAAGCCAACTCTATCATTTTTTCAAATTACCTACCAGTTCTTGACATATTCTTTGAAATTTCTATGCTAAAGGTGTTGGATTTAGGTAAGTGATGCAGAATGACACCTACAGTTCCATTGTTCACCTATTAGACCAATGCAAATTATAGGAAAACTTGGAAGGGTTGGACATGACTGTTCCAACCATACTCTTATTGGCCTACAATACATATATTCATAACACATACCTACAATACTATTGTTCACCTATTTGGCTAGTGCATATTGTAGGAAAATTGTTAAATGTTGGACTTCGCTATCTCAAGTTCACACACCAGCACTAAAGATGCAACGTATTGTGTGTATCCTTAGATATGTTTGAGATTGCAAGCTAACTGTTTAAATAAATGCATGTATAAAACTTATATATTAGCAAAATGACCATCAATATTTTCTTCTAGCATTTTGGGCTGAATTCACAATAGTATGCTAAAAAATGTCATTTCAATGTCTGGAAATTAGGATATATAAATGTGAGATATATACTCTACATCTTTGGGTTATCTCCTTTCAAAAATGAGCCTTTTTAGGCTAAATGTTAATTGTTTGAACTTTGAACTTTGAAGAAATTCCTGAATGCACTTCATAAAGCAGTGGTACCATAAATTATGTTATTTCAAAGATTTGACTTCTATATTTCCACAAAATACAATGTCCTCAATAAATAATTATATGTATAGATACTTATGTTTAGGATTATATATGTGTTGGAGTGGTTCTTTTATGTTTTACTATAATCTTGATGCTGACAAGCTTTAGCTAACTTTTTTCATCAATTGTTCATAGAATATGCAAAAGATTTCATTGTCAAAATGTGACAAAAATTACATCTCTCGTGATTTATTTTTTTATTGTTCATGACAAGATAATCATGTTGCAAGAATGAGGTATCCTACAGTCTATTTCAATTTGTGGATCTAGATTTCATTTTCATGTTGATGGTTTTTGCATGTATCTTATCTAGCCCCAAACACTGGTAATGGAGCAAATCTTGAGAAGTAGTAGTGGAGACAGACTATCAGAGGTTAATGTTACAATACCACTTCCCCCTGGTATCAGAAAAATTTTAATGGTAAGTGACATAAAGAAGAGTTATTTAACGATGGGGTTGAAAGGGAAACCTCGTGTCTTAGTTCTAAGTCATTTGTTTGTGTTTCTTAGTTGTAGGTCATATGTTTTTGAGCTTTACCAGATCAATTATTTCACTAATCCAATATGCATGGCTTGTATTTCTCACCCAATGTTATTTACTTGACATGGTTGATATAACATTCAATTCTAGGCCACTTTTATTTTAAGTCAGAGATTTTATTGATTAAAAGGATGTTCATATTTTTATTGCTTTACTTAGAGCTTGATTTAAAAAAGTTTTGTAAATTCCACTTGGATGTTATTTTTTCAAGGTGAGCTCTTTGTAGGTCAGATGAGTCCTAGAACATAGGTATACAACAAGCACATCTTTGGCCTTTGTTGTGTATCTGTTATTCTTTATATCATTGATGGAAGGTATTTAATGATGTAAAATAGAGGATGGGAAGGTCTTTCCAATTCTCTTGACAAAACAAAATAAAATGGAGTAGTAGAATCGTGTTTTAAAGGGTGAGCCAGAAATCAATACTTGAAAGGTAGAACTTGAGAATGGCAAGCTATCTGATCTGGATCTAGAGACACAATAGACCGTGGAAAAAAAATGATGGTATTGATGAGTCTTCCCAGAAAATAAGCTCCATTTGTTAGACCACTACCCAAATTTTAGTGATATACAATGGCAATAGTGACTCTAGCTTTAATTGTATGAATAGCGACTTTGGCAATTGTCCTATTTGTTTCCTATGAATGATTTTGATTTTCAAACTCCAACTAGTTTGTTGTTAAATTAATTAAAGCTTTGATGACAAACTTATAGTTTTCAAAGCTCTTTTCTAAATCTATTTTCTTGAGAAAATTTGTCTTTTTACTTTAGGTACTATAGATTGCTACTCTGTGACATATGCTATGATATAATTGCCTCGATAAATAGACAGAAGCCTTGTACAACAGTTTTTTCTAAATCTAAAGAAACAATATTTCCAAATACAAAGTTTATTAATTAAGAACATATTTTAGACTTCTTTGCTAAGTCATGATTATATTTCGGTAGGGGATTTTGTGTATGCTGATATTGTGTTGTCTCTTTGGTTTCTGTCAAGTAACAATAGTTAATAACAAATGTGTTCTTGAGCAGTAGGCACACATCTTATTCTACTATCGACAGGAAACTCCAATGTTTTCAAGCATGGCAACAAAAATGCAGATGTCAGTGGGATATCCAAAGTCTGTGTTGGTTGAATTTAATACTAGTGATGATTTTGATTCCTTATCAGATAAAGAATGTCATGAGTCAAATTCAAATAAACAAAAGAAATTCAAGAATGAAGGTGAAGCTATTGCTTTCTGCCAAAGTCAATTTCTTTTATTTGTTGATTTTTGTCATGTTTGGAGTGTGGATTTGTAAAATTCCAAATTGCATGTTGGTTTATGGAAAAGGTGTGTGTGTGTGTGTGTATATATATATATATGTGTGTGTGTGTGTGTGTGTGTGTGTGTGTTATGTCGATCATGGTTTTCGGAGATCCGTCTTATATTTGCACAAAAGTTTAGATATCATTCAAATATCTAAACACCAAACAACAAAAACATTGAGATTTTTTTTTCACTCAACCTATAACATCTTGCATATGTCTTCATAAATGTTCTTCTTCCATATGTTATCCATTTATGACATTTCCTTTGCAATATTTGGTGCGTTTGCTAGTTATAGGTAATTTATAGATTATAAGTGTCTTCAGAGTTTCACTTCTAATCGAATATTCAACTGAACATATTCATTCTCTTATACATAATTATTTTTCCCTCCACCCACTTTTCATAATTTCCATAACCATTAGGTAGGTACCTGCAGCATTGACGTTGCTTTGCTTGTTTAGTAAAATATTGTCGAGACTTTAATTCATTGAAAGTTGTAGAATTTACAATTTATGAAGTTTCAAGGTTTAATTTTTAAAAGTCTAATTCTTTAAAGGGTGCTAGCTCAATGGAAGAGCACCTGCTTTACAAGCAGAAGGTTAGTGGTTCGATTCCAACGTGCCCTGACATCCATACGGAATGGTGATAATCAATTTTTGGTGACGAACTCTTTTGACCATCACCAATGAGTTTTGGTGACATTTTTCGTCCCTCACCAAAATATGAAATGGTGTTGGTCAATGAACACCACCATATATACGCATCAATAGTGACGACCCTCAAAGTTCCCTAAGCATAAATCGTTGTTGTTGATATGAAATGGTGACAATTGATGTCCGTCATTGTAATCATTATTCGTGACGACCCTTGAATTTCACCACAACACCTATACTTCTCGAAATGCGGCTTTTGGTGATAGTCAACGAACGTCACCATATATATGCACCAATAGTGACAGTCATGAAAGATGCATATTTCATATCAAATGGTGACAGTCGCTATCCTTCATTATAATCAATATTCGTGAAAAACCTTGAATGTCACCATAACACCTATACCTTTGGTGACATTCAGTTTTTGGTGATGAAGATTATGGTTTGTCACCATTGCTCATGAAATGGTGACGATTGTTATCCATCATTATAAATCATTATTGGTGACGGACTTTGAATGTCACTACAACACCTATACTTTTGGCGACACCACCTTTGGTGACGTTCAGTTTTTGGTGATGGAGGCTATGGTCTGTCACCATTGCTCATATGAAATGGTGACGGTCACTATCCATCATTATAAATCATTATTAGTGACAGATTTGGAATTTCATTACAACATCTATACTTTTGGCAATGCCACCTTTGGTGACGTTCAGTTTTTGGTGATGAAGGCTCTTTTGACCATCACCAATGAGATTATGGTGAAATTTTTTGCCCCTCACCAATGTCCTTTTTTCTTATAGTGATTCAACTATACATTCACACTTCTTCCCCTTCTCTTGCAACATAGTGATTGGATAACCAATCTTGGAGAATTTTTGAGGAATCTTCTATAGTATCCTGCCAGTCCCATAAAGGATCTAATCTCTGTCACAATATTCGGTGTTGGCCACTCCATGATGGCCTTGATATTCTCTAGGTTAACATCTACTCCCATCTTTCAGGGAATATGTCCCAAATAATGGATTTGTGACTGGAAGACTCCACATTTACTAAAATGTGCATAAATTTTTTGTTCTCTTAACAGTTGTAGCATTGTAACTAAGTGATCCTCATGCTCCCCTTCGTATTTGAATAAACAAATATTTCATCCACAAACACCACTATGAATTATCCAGGTAAGGGTGCAACAGGTTATTCATTAAGCACATAAAAGTTACAGGTGCATTTGTAAGCCCAAAGGGCACTATCACAAACTCAGAATTCCCATACCCGGTTTAGAATTTTTCCTTATGGATGAATTCATCTTTAATTCACACTTCACGTTATCCAAATATTAAATCAATCTTGGAGAAGACTATTGCTCCCCTTAGTTGATCAAATAAATCATCAATCTATGTCAGGCCATATATATTCTTAATTGTTAGTTTGTTCAATTGTCTATAATTTATTCACAACTAGAGTGTGCCATCTTTCTTTTTCTCAAATAGGACTAGTACTCCCCATGGTGACACACTTGGCCTTATGTAGCCTTTGTCCAACATTTCTCTGAGTTGTAGCTTTAGCTCAATTAGCTCCGAAATTCTCATTCTATAAGGAACTTTGGATGTTGGTGTTTCCCCTAACATTAATTCAATGGAGAAGTCCCCTTCTATGTGAGGAGGAAAGTTTGGGATTTTTGCAGGAAATACATATTAGAATTGGTTTAATGGGATACTTCATTAGAATGTCTTGGTCATCCCCTTCACCATTGTTGTTAGCTTCGATGGTGTTGTTAACTTGAATAATAAAAAATATGCACCCCTTCCTACAACTTATTTTGGCTTGCATGGTTGTCATTAACCTCTCGGATGTAGGTTTTAATTTCCCATGCAATATTCTCCTCTCCCTGGACTCACCTAATAATTCTATGGATTTCTCAAAGAAACCTGCCTGGTGAGATGCATATATAGACGGTACATTCCTAACAATGTGTTGTACACTCCCGTGGTAATATGTTCAAATTGGAAATAGTTGGCATGCCATTTAGCTCTAATGGACACACTCTCACCAAATGATCCACTCTTTTCTTTGCTCCTGTGGCCAGTTGGACTTGCCATGATTCCTCATGCAATTTCATGGTCGACTCGCATTGCTCCATGATTTTTGGGCTAACATAACTATATTTAGATTCTGTATCGATTAAAATAGATATATTTTGGTCGCAAATCTTACCTTCCATCTCAATTATGGATGCTTGATAGTCATCATGTATGTTGTCCAACACTGCATCGATACTGGGTACACTTTGGGCCACTTCCTGGACTACTTCAACCTCTCGAATGGTTTATAGCTTCGACCCATGATTTTTATGTTGTGGGTAATTCCACCTCTGGTAATTTTCCCCACAAGTCCAACATTTATGTGGTCCTCTACAAAAAGTATTGAATTATTCTCTCGTGGGTTGGGTAATTCAACCCCTATTCTTAGTATTAAATTCTTGCTAGGGTTGATTCTAATTTTCTAGAGGTGAGCATTTCCTTTTGTTCATAGCTTCTATCCTCCACTCCATATTATGTCATTTTCCTTTGTATCTCAAACCACTTCTCACCTTCCAATCACTCTTAGATTCTAGTTTAGATTTTGACTGTTCATAATAATGCTTGAATTTTTGGATTATGTCTTCCAATGTTCGTGGCTCATCGAATTCCATTTTATCTTTAAAGGGCTGAAGAAGTCCACTTATGAATCTCTGAACATTGGCCTTTCTTCCTTGAGGTAAGGCACATACAATAGTAGCTCTAGGAATTTAGTAATATACTCCTCATTAGACATCTACCCCATTTTAAGCTCATAGAACTCCTTGGCTTTGTTGTCATAATACCTTTTGGATAGTTATTTTCCCCTAAAATGTCCCTCAAACTCACCCCAAGATATTGATTCTTCTCTTATGTTTTTTACATTCTTTAATTCTTCCCACTATGTGTTAGCTTTTCCTTTCAAGCTGAAAGTAGCCACCTTTGCTCTCATATTCTCATATTAGTCATGAGCCTTGAAGAAATTTTTCATCTTGAGCAATCATGCTTCAACATATTCTATTTTATTTTCTTCACTGTCAAATATAGGGGGTTTGGATTTCTTAAATTCTTCTAGTACATACTCCTTTCCTTTTCCCTTGTCATATTGAAAATGATAATGATGGTGTCGATTATTTTCAGTGGGTCATTGTCTCTAGCAGTTTGTCCTCTTTTATGGGGTGTCTAATTGAGTACCTTGTCTTATAGTGTCCTCACTTGAAAACATATACCTTTTCTTAGATATTCTCTTATCTTCTCCATTAGTATTTGCTTCTTGTTATGTGGAACTCTACCTACCCCTATGGCTAGCTCCCCACTCATGCTTCTTTTTCCTCTATAAATCTAAGAGGCTCTGTAATATGAGTGCATTGACTTCTACTTGTCTCCCTTCTTCTTTGACAAGCCTTTCGTTGTCACCCTTGCAACCTCTTATTTCTACCTTTAAACTCCTCGAGGTATCCATTAAATAAGGAGAATCTACCCCTATTCCTTGTTAAACATTGTTTTCTTGTTGCTCATGTTGTGAGTGGTCAGAACTATATGCTACCATCTTTTTGTTCATTTATTGGTATGTTGGTTCTATGTTGTACCATTGTTTGACATTCAGGTGGCCTTTGACATTTAAATATTCATTTCATGGTGTTCTTTATGCAATGTCATAAACACACATAACTATTAGATTCTAACAAAATTGAGATATATAATAAATAGTATAACCTTGGCTTTTTGTTGGAGTATAGTTAACTACACATTTCACCTCATTTAGTGCATTAGTATCATTAAGATCAAATAAATTATTAGTTCCATGCTACATGCATACAAGGATACACTATACCATACACACAACTGATTCCATAACAAAAATTAGGGTTCTAATGTTATCATGAGGCTTTAAGACCTCACTAAATCATCAAGATCCAATGTTGAACCTTCACTTGATTACTTTTGTGATGGATATCGTCTAGTCCAATTGTTGAACCTAGAGGCTCTACTACCACTCTATAGCATAACCCCTCCTAATCTCAACCCAAAACGAAGTTCAGAAGGAGGTTGTTACAAAGCTGACCCAACTTGCATTGTCACGTTATGGAAATGGTGTCCAAATGTTTCACTTACTTTTACTTGCGAGAACTCAAAATGAATGATACCATCACGTCATCTTGTCGAGATGATTCAATCGATATAAAATATGTTCCAATATAGTTCCTAGATAGAAATATATGACCTAATAAAGTTTATCCATTCATCTAATGCCACTTCACCATCCTGCCATGTGGCTCCCACGTGGTCCCCATGGGACACCTATGTGGCTATCCTAGTCATCCCCTCTCTCTGCCACATGGAAGTAGTTTCCAACCCACTCATACCTACCACGATGGTGGAAATCCCTTCATCAAGGTCGTGCTATATATATAATATTATATATATATATATATTATATATATATATATATATTATTATTAATATATATATATATATATAGAGAGAGAGAGAGAGAGAGAGAGAGAGAGAGAGAGAGATCTATATATATATTAGAGAGAGAGATATATAGATATATATTCTTATATATATTATATATATTATATATATATATATAGATATATATATATATATATATATATATATATTATATATTAATATATATATATATTTATATATAATTATATATATATATATATATATATATTATATTATATATATATAATATATATATATATATATATAATATATATATTATATATATATTATATATATATTAATATATATATATATATATTATATTATATTATATATATATATATATATATATATATATTATATATATATTAATATATTATTTTACCTTCCCTTGAGGTGCTTCCTATGCTCCATGGGCCCCTTCATAACACTTTTCTTTACCTCCTATTCGCCCACATTGTAAATGCTCCAACCCCTTCACACATATCTGCCACAAGAGAGGTATAAGGGTACAGGCCCCTCGAAGACCATACCACCTCAGGAGTTAAATCCCAGCTAGTCTTGACATTACTCCCCACTAAGCCCAACCTCTCTCTCTTGTTTAGAAAGTGAATTCATCCATGTCAAAAGGCTCATGTTCCCATAGATTGATCCACATGCCAAGTCACCCTGGGAAAACTCACCCTAGGAGTAATTCTTTCCTCACTCATTGTTTCATCCAAGGTCGACTCTTTCAGGAATATGTGAAACTTTGCAGGGACCCACCACCTATGTGGCCCAATTCTCCTCACCTTGCCATGCACTCAATTCCACATCACCCTAGGAGTTTATTCTCATTGAAGTAACACCCATCTCCCCTTGAAAACTCTAGTGCACCAGAACTCTGGAACACATGGATGAATCTGATTTTACAACATTTAACGATTGTCATTCCTCCCACATACACCCTTAGACATGGGGCTTGGTCGCATGATGCTTAAGCCAAATTCCCTTTTCACTCCTTTGGGCCCTGGTTTCTAGCCTCATGGCACTTGGTCAATTGGTTATTCTAAAATGCTCAACCTAAGTCTTAGCTACGATAGTTATATAAAAATATAAGCCTGACTATAGGACTCGAACCAATGCATTGAATTATTTTGGAATGTCCCTTGGAGTTATCCCTCTTGAGATTTTAGCAAGACTTGTCTTGGTCGAACTGACTCTTATACGTATACATAGTTATATACTTCATATTGTACTTCTTAGACTTAGAAATAATGAACGAAA
Source organism: Pinus taeda (assembly GCA_000404065.3). NCBI lineage: Eukaryota > Viridiplantae > Streptophyta > Pinopsida > Pinales > Pinaceae > Pinus > Pinus taeda. Next base: position 230,578 of record APFE030710632.1, on the reverse strand, counting down.
CTATAAGTGACAATTCTTTAGACGACACAACAATGGGAAAATATTTTTCCATTCAGTTTCATTGAGGCCATTTGTATAATCCTTCAAGCTCACAACAACTCGAAGGTTTGTAAGCCTCTTAGGTTAATAATAATTGGTAGAAAATCAAATCCATTTTAATTCAGACATCTACTGATCTCTTGGGCTAAATATAAACATATAATAAGTTCATGAAAGAAAACAGGAAACCATGCAAATGCCCCAAAATTCCTATAATAAATCTCATTCCAAATTCGATTCATAGGCATAAATTTTTAAGCATTAAATCAATATTATTATATGCTTGTAGCCAACATAGTGAATATATTTTAGACATTTAAATACAAGAATTTGAGTATCACTTATCTTATATTCTAAAGGATTTGGCAACTAAAACTAGGACTTCAACTTTCCACGCAACTTTAGAAACACTACAAGCAAGCCTTTTTGTAGTAGTCTCCCCCATGTCAAATTCTAGAGCTTGTGGAGGAGTTCTTAAATTGTAAAAATCAGTACTTCTCACTGAAATGAGGCCTCCAAAGGTAACCCGCCTCTACCCACTATCTAGTCAAAAGTTAACACAATGAGAATGAATTCACATCCCTTTGGTTTTATCAATATCTCCCAACAGTTATATAGCAAATATTTATAGCTTACTCAACTTTAACTCTAAGGTTCTTCCTAGCATAACGACTTACAGTTCAATACCAAGAGGAGAGTTATTTCAACTTTCAGGAAGGTTCAATAGCAAACAAGCTACCATGGGAGTGTGGAAATCATAGTTCTTTAGTGAAGGAAAGTGACGACGCTCATCATTGGGTAAATATATGGACCTTAATACACCTCCAAGCTTACTAAAATCAACGCTTATCATAATTCCTTACATGTTTTAATTATATTTTTCTTAATGAGATGAGTAAAAGTAAGATGTTATGTCTAGTGGTCTAATGTGCATTGATTGTAAGTTTTTGGGAGAAAATTATGGAAAATTATGGCTAATTAAGGTGCAGGAACTCAACTGAGACAAGAAGGGGATATTATAGGAGATGGATCTTCCTCATTAAATCCTCACTCATTCGAAGATCCCTCAATCAAATCACACTAGCTCGGAGTTGCAGGCATCCAAGCCATGAGGATCATTGGCAGTTGAGTCAATGATAGTTAAGAACCACTTTATCTTCAGATTGGGAGCCAAGCCTCCCTATATTTAATGAAGTTTTTGGAAAATTCACTTGTATAAATAAGGAGGCCTAGAGCCTCATTAGGATTCGGATTTTTTATGCAAGATAACTAAGCATTTTCAAGTTGAAGGATTGTGACAAAACATTCTTATGTATTTTTTGATATGTTAATGAAGATGAGCATTCCCTTGATCCAACACTGAGTTTACTCAGAGGCCTGAATCTCTTGGGTTAGGGTCCAACCCTAGTAGTATATGTTCCTCTTGCTGTACTTGTATGCTTAGGTTATTTCATAGATTACTTGTTGAATTGATTTTGGCATTGTTATATTACAAGTATTGGTGAATTTGATTAGTTTGCTTCCTTTTGTGCATAGCTTTAACAGTAGCTTTAGAGAGATAAAGAAATACCAAAAAGGTTTATAACAAGTGGATCTTGCTTCATTCCTACCTTCAAGCACCATGGTTTGACTGAAAACTCTCATTCAGCCCAAAAAGACAGAATTCTGATTTCTTATGAAATTTAGGGTTTTTCTATTAATTAGGTTAGCATCTTTCAGTTTTCAAAGATAGATTGAAGTTTTCATTTCTTATATATTAGGCTTTGTATTAGATTTCATGGTGTGTTCACAATAGGCTACAAATATTTCCATGCATGAACTAGGCAAATGAATGATGAAATTCTGTTTTCTTAGGCCGTTGGAAACCTTTCTTGTTTTGACATGATTTATGGGTACATGACAACAATGATGTGTATATTGCAGGATTTTCAATAGTGCAGGAAGAACTCATATCAGCAGCCTCATCCTAACCTCACCCATCCATGATCGTCAAAAGCCACTAAGTCCATAATCTGAGTTATCATTTCATAAGGACAACCTGCCATACTTGTTCAGCAAATCCAACCATCATACAACTTTGGTTTGAGTTTTGAGAGAGTCCTAACCACTTCCTTTCCTTATTCCTTCCATCAGTTACCTTCCCTAAGCCTTATACAACTGCCCAAATCACTCCTTATGCTTTTGGCATGTTCCTGTAGGAATACAGGGGATCATGTAGGTGAATTAGGACATCCTGTAGGATGACCTGTAGTGGCTTTTTTTTAGGCCTATTTGTGAGAAATGCATCACGAAAGATAGGAGAAGAACCCTGCTTGCCTCCCAAGCCATCTGAGCCATCACAACCATCTCTCTCCACACCTAACCCACCTGCCATACAATCAAGAAGAATTATCATTCATGTTTTTACAAAGAGACAAAAAGAAAAAGGTTGTTATGCTCATTCATATGCACAGTAGTTAAGTGTTTTATTAGATCATATTGCATGCTTAGGTTAGTTAGGGTTCCACACGTGTTAGCTTATAATTCTTCTGAAGCAAGGCATCTTAACAAATACCTAGATGAGTGGTTTGTTTTAAGAATCTATTTTAGTCTTTCTTTACTGTAGTAGGTAGCATTTGAATTCTCTCAATTACGATAAAATTCTCCTGACTCAATTGGTAATCAAACTTCTTATAAATCAATAAAAGGTTGGTTTAAGAAACTCTAGGTGTTTATCGCCCAGCTTAGCAGTGACAAAATAGTGGACCCATTGCATCTATTTGTGTATACAATAATGTCACCTCCAAGTTTGTACGAAGCCCGCGTTGATGAAGTAAATCTGGTAGCCCCAGGAGTTGCAGCATTCTTACTGTAATACTGGTGCTCATCACTTTTTGGCACCATTGTCGGGGAGGTGTCTGAGTAGATGTTATTTTTGCTTTCTTTCTTCCATTCCTTATCTCTTTCATTCTGTTATTAATTTCATTTTTGCAAGATAATTGTAAGTTGGTTTGCTTTCCTTTCCATTCTTCAAGTGATTTCATTCAACAGTTAGTTTCAATTCAGGTTGTCTTTTCTATTCTACAATTAATCTTAAAGCTTGAAAAAACAAAACAAAAAAACACTTATTTCATGCCTCGTAGGAATAGGGATAACTTAGGAAAATTTCTACCAAATACCCCCTCCACTTCAAATAGCCAACCTTCCCTCTTCTTCAGTGGCTCTAAATTAGAGGGCCCCTTAGGCGAACAACTAGAGGATTTTGAAGAGCCTATAGGGGAAGAAGAAGAAGAATCCATTCCAATTAACATAATGGCTGAAAATAGAAGTGAAAGGGAGATAGAGAGAGAATTGAGGGTTCTTTTCCCATCAGAGAAACCAATGGGGATGTCAAGATGGAAACAATAAGCCCCTCTTATCTTCCTCACTTCCATGGCCTGACGTTAGAAGATCCATATACTTTCTTGTTTGAATTTGCTATCATATGCAGAACATATGATTACACTATTGATGATCAGAAGTTGAAATTTTCCCATCCACTATCAAGGATGCAGCTCTGCACTGGTTCATGGGTTTACCTGGGGATAATATTACCACCTGGGCTTATATGCGGCAAGATTTCAACAACAAGTATAGGAACTACTACAGGCCCAAAGACACTAAAGAGGAAATTTTTATAATGACCTTGGGGCATGATGAGTCCTTAGAGGATTATGAGGAAAGATTTCATCTTAGCTACAAAATGGCTAGGTACACACTTGATCATGAGTCACTTAAGCTAGTCCTACTCAGGGGCGTCAAGGAAGATTTCCTAGATACCCTAAACCTACTATCAGGAGGAGACATCTACCATCTACCCTATGAAGATATCAAGACTGTCTTTAAGAACCATTTTATGGCAGGTAGGAAAAAGGGTAGGGGTAGTCAAACATTGGCCAACTCATCCTCTTCCAACACATCTATAAAAGGTGAAATTGGAAACATGTTGGGAGAGTTTAAGAGTGAAATGTTGCAAACCCTTGCCCTACAGATGGACACTACGCAAATCAAGAGGAAGCAGGAGGAAGCAGAGAGAGAATTAGTCATCTTCTGCCCAAGATGCACAAGGAGGCACCCTAGGAATGAATTTCCTTTAAACCTGATATAAATATCCTCTGTCTATGAAGAAAACCACTCCATAGAAAATTTCCCTTCTCTACCTGGATTAAAAGGTGTGTATCAGGGAACTAAAGGGGTGACTAAATAGATTTGCTACATAAATCAAAGGAGGCCTCATGGGCCTCGACCATACTAGCATGGCATGCAAGGATCATCCTATGAATATTACAGCCTTAACCAAAACACATCCATTCCCTCTTGGGGGGGGCCTGCTCATCCCTCCTGGTCTACACCTTCTCCCTGGTATTTTGCACCTCAGTACCATTCTTAGCCAACCAACTATCCATTTCAGCCATATACTCCTCCACAACCCTACACTACAACAAAACCAGCGATTTGCGCCAAATTTAGCGCCAGATTTTAGTGCATTTTTTTGTAATTGTGATGAGCAACCTGGCGCTAAATCTGGGTCTATTGTACAATTTTTAAAGCGTCCTTTTTTGCGTCTGATTTTGCATCCTTTTTCACTCTAGATTTTGCATCATTTTTTGCACCAAACTATGCATCATTTTTTGCGTCAAATTTTGAACCAAGATTTGCATCTTATTTTATGACAAGGTTTGCTTCTAGTTTTGTGTCATTTTTTGCATCTATTTTTCATTGTCTTTTGCTTCCTATTTTGTGTCATTCTTTGCTTCCATTTTTGCACCATCATTTGCATCAAGTTTACACTGTATTT
>APFE030710632.1:170556-212624 GCA_000404065.3 Pinus taeda | reverse complement strand
AAAAAGTGGATGCAAATGAAGATGCAAAAGTATGTCAAACAAAATTAGGTGCCAAACTTGATGCAAAACCTGGAACAAAACTTGGTGCAAAGGATGACACAAAACTTGGCATAAAATTTGGTGCAAAATGTGGTGCAAAACCTATTGCAATACCTGGTGCTAAATTTGGTGTAAGACTTGGTGCAAAACTCGATGCAAATTTTGTGTCAAGTTTTGCACCATATTTGATAAATGGATGCAAATAGCACCAAAATGGGCTCTAGATGCAAAAAAAGAAGTAAAAAAGGATGCTAATCACAGGATTTGTTGTAGTGCTAGTGGAATGCACCACCCTAGGGGTGGAAGCCCTCATACAATAATGATCCAGCTCTATTGCCTTCACCTCCTACTCAACCACAACTTTTACACCTTTCTCCACCTAAACAACCTCAAATGCCTACCCAACCAAATCTGAATCTGAACAATGAACATGCACAACAGGTCTACAGTGGAGATACATCCTACCATGTTTATGCTATGGAAATTCAGGAGATCAACCTTATATCTAGGAGAGTGCTCCGTGAGAACCAACCGCTATCTCCACCTAAGGAGAGTGAGGAAGAAAGAGAGGAAAGTATGCCTAGAATGAATCCACCACCCTTTCCTGAAAGATTAACTCATCCAGTCCAGCCTACCTTAGAAGAGAATGAACTTCTAGGTGAATTGAAAAATCTATGTGTCAAAATCCCACTTCTCGAGGCCATTAAGGATGTGTTGATGCCTCAAAAATCATTGCATCAACATCGGGGAAAACCACCCGGTCTGTACCTTAAAGGAAGCTCCTTTTCCATTTGATGTGGTGGCTCTGACTGGATATAATGGGACCAGTTTCCCAATAATTTATGAATGGGATGGATAAGTATATAATTTACTTATATCTAATGGAAAATGTTGAAAGATGTATTCTAAAATGCAATAATGTAATTAACTAATCTATCCCGGGAACTTTCTATTTATTGCAACTCTTAATGGTTCTTATTGAAAAGTAAGCATGTAGATGACTTTACTTTTAAACAAAAATATTCATTCATATGATAATTACTTTGTTCAAATAGTTGAACAATGTAATAATTAAAACATTATTGCACTTATATTTATATATCATCGACACATATATAGATGAAATATAACAACTCTTGAACATTCAATAGTGATAAGTAAAAGAGATTGTTGTAAGAGATTATACATACATCAATAATAGCAAAAATGAATGAATGCTAGTTCACATAAAATAATGAAGCAAAACATAGATAATAGTAACATATGTGTTTGAATCCTTCCAACATGAATTTGCATTTGGATCCCACTCTCTAAATTAGAAATACTCTTATAAGAAGCAGTAGTGCATATCAGACAAAAGTACTCTTCATTAAAAGCTCAGAATTCAGGTCCAATTTCATAAACAAAATATATACTAGAAGCACAATAGTGCAACTTCCAATCTAAGTCTTCATACAAATTTTTTAGGACCCTTTCTAAAAACATGAAATGTTTTATAAATACTATTTAGACTAACTAACTATGAAATAAAAATGTTGTGATCTGGTGTAACCAAATCACAAATACATGAAAATCTCCCCAAAATAGATATGCTTGCAGTCGGTAAGGATGGTTCATTATTTCGGCTGACTATCCTTTGGCTTGAGCTAGCATATGGTAAGCATCAGCTACGGCTCTAGAGGATGACTCATATGTGAATGCAGCTAGGCAATATAGGTGGCATCAGCGATTTCAGGAATCATGTAACCGATTGCATCAGTTAGGCATTTGATCGATGTCCTTTGACTGTATGGTTTGACAAGGAAGAACCAAAAAGTTTCCCATGTTAATGTTTGAATGCCACAATTAATCTCTGCCTCTTTTTTAGCTCCTGCTTCCATGTCTACTCCAATGCTTTGACTGATGGTAATTTCCCTCCATCTCACCTCCCACTTCTCCCTTGCAAGCTGGAACTCCAGTTTCCAAGAAAGAAGTAGAAGAGACAACAACCACTACTCAACCCCAAAATATTTCAGATAAATTAACTCCAGAATCTCTTGAATTATAGTCTCTCATCCATAAACTTCAAGGATTCTCAATATCGCCAGAAATCTGAGATATCTCAAGGCAGTGTAACTTCGCAATTCATTCCTTCTCACCCTCTCACCAGACTTCAGAGTGAAAAGCTTGGTATTGAACCTACTGAGTTACCTTTGCCTAAAAGGAAACGGGCAAGGAAAACAACTAAAGGATCTGATAGTGAAACTTTCTCATCATCATCATCCATTTCATCTTCTCCAGTGTGAAGTCAACCATCCACTCCTCCACTCCAGATTGTTGTTCAACAGGGAACTGGAACTTCAACATCTGTTTCTCAACCTCCTCAAACTACAATATCTGCTCCTTCCCAATCATCTAGAACTTCATCGAGGCTGTCATCTGGTAGTAGTTCGACAATGGCATAGAATCCATGGAATAATCCTGGTGCAGTCACGATGCCTGCACCATTACACCCATTTCCAGCTCATCCTGAAAAATGGTTGCGAAAATTTAATCCAGATGCAGGCATATAGGCAAATGAGCACATTAACAATTTTATGTTGTCAATCAATTTAAAAGGAGTTATAGAGGAAGATGTGGTTGTTAGTCTTTTCCCTTATACCTCACAAGGATCAGTTGGGTCTTGGTACTTTTCATTTCCATCAGGATCCATTACTAGTTGGAATATTTTCAAGAACAGTTCTTGACTAAATATGGTGATGACATATGTCTAGCGACGTTAATCAATGATCTTTCAAATCTTAGGATAGATTCTAAAGAACCTATAAAAGAGTTCAATTCATGGTTTAATAAACTCTTAAATAAGTTTCTAACTGCCTCTAAACCTAGTGAGCAAGTTATAAGCGAATGGTATATAACAACTGTACCTTCAAATATAGTTATCTATGTAGATAGCGCTGCAAAACCTCTAGAAGAAAATATGAAAGAGGCCCTTGTTGTAGAGAAACGCATCATTGCCTTAGAAAAGAAAGTTGCTCTTAAAGAAAGAAAATCAAACAAGGTCTCCTTCAAAGATGATTCAAAAAAGAAAGTGGTTAAAGATCCCTACGCTATAGAAGGTCTCCAAACAGTTCTCAAAACTATGTCAAATGAAATGATAGAAATCAAGAAGCAAGTAGATGAGACTTCAACAAAAAGGCCATTTAGAAACTTTAAGAAACCTAAATCAAAGCCTCCAAATGCTATATCCAATGCAGACTCAAACCCCGAAGAAGAAGCAGAAGAGACAGTCTTATCATCTGAAGAAGAGGTAACTATAGAATTTCATGGGATGTGGGACTTTATCTTGCCTAATTCTAATACAGAAAATGAACAAGAAGCTTTTCCTGTAACTACCAGAAGTAATGGTACTCCTGAACCTGTTCAAATAACTCAGAAGAAAAGAAATACAGGTACCACTACTAAATAAAAAGTTCCCACAAAGAAATCTACAGCAATACCTTCTCAAAATCAGCCATCAACTTCAAATCCACCCTCAACATCTAAAACATTAGTAGTTACAAACTTTATGGATTACGACATTATTGAAGACATGAAGAAAACAAAGGCAAATATCACAACTTTTGAGCTTAGTAAACTCAAACATCAACAAAAATTGCTACTCAAGGAGTTAGATGCAGTACCTTCTTCTCCTCTTCCAAATTTCGTATTGTCAAAAGCTGCTAATGAAATGGGTAAACCACCTCCTCGTAGGGAAAAAGCTACTGATGTTGTTTTAATCGGAGATAGATCAAATTCCCATACTCCTCCTTTTCTCTTGACCTACAAGATTTATAATAGAAATCTGCATAATTGCTTGATAGACTTAGGGGCTTCTTCAAATATAATGCCAGCCTCAGCTTGTTCTAAACTGAATATTGAACCCCAAAAGTCTGCAATACATATTGTCTAGTTGGATAGAACTAAGGTCCAAGTATTATGAGAAATCAATTTAGTTACCATCAGGTTATTATCCGGCCCAAGAGTTGTTCAGAGAATTGATATCTTAATCACTGATATTCCTGAGTTCTATGGTTTGATTTTAAGTAGAGACTGGTCTGAGAAATTTCATGGTTACATTTCCACCGATTGGTCGCACATGTGGCTGCCCTATAAAGGAAAGCCAAATTAGGTCAAGATTGATTGGGAGAAACATATGACTCATACTGTTACTGAGTTTGAGCAAGAAAACCAGCCAATAGCATTCAACAATAACATTCTGGGTAACTATTCATCCGAATCATTCTTTGAAAATTTTACAGCTCAATCATCACCTTTCTTAGTTAATAGTTTAACATCTCAAATTGAAAATTTTTCACAAACAGATACATCAAGGTTTGTTAAAAATTTTGAGGAAACTGTAAATAAAACTGTATATAAATCTTTGTTTTGGTCATTATTCTTTGATGGGTCTAAATCTAATGAAAGCGTAGGAGCAGGATGTATTTTAGTTAGTCCTGAGGGAGAAAAGACCATGTTATCATGTAGATTAGAATTTGAGTGCACAAACAATACTGTTGAATATGAAGCCTTGATTCAAGGACTTTATAAAGCTATCGGTCTTAAAGTTCAATATTTGAAAGTGTTCGGTGACTCTGAAATTGTTATAAGACAAGTCAGAAATACTATATATTGTCTTTCTAGTCACCTTAAACATTATCAATCCCTGGTACAAGACCTTGTATCTCATTTTATAGCATTTAATATTTCTCCCATCCTGAGATCTCATAATGCAGCAGCATATTTGCTAGCTAATGTTGCTTCTAAGCTCCTGCCATCTGAAGATTACAGCCCCAATAGGTTTTCAGTATAATTAATTTTCAGGCCATCGATTCCTGACAATATCACTAACTAGCGAGTGTTCAATCATGATGATGACATTTTAAATTTCTTAACTTCTGATAATTCCTATGATGATCAAATTATTGATGAAAGTGAGCATGATCTTCAAATGACGGAAAAGCTTGAAGAAAACTCAATACCCAAACCAGTGGTCAAACTTGAAGATCTTTATGACATCAAAGATAGGTTTAAACAGGTTACTAATTCAAAGCTTCAAAGTTCTACTTTGAGATTTGAATTAATAAACCTTGGTACTCAGGAGAATCCACAAAACATCAATTTGGGATTATGACTTACATCAGAAGAAAGAATTACATTTATCAAATTATTGCACAAATATAAAAATGTCTTCGCTTGGAGATATGATGATTTGAAAGCATATGATACATCTATCATACAACATACAATTCCGATGATATCTGAAGAAAAACCAGTATAACAGAAATTAAGGAAGATTCATCCTAACTTAGAGAGTCAAATAAAAGCTGAATTAAATAAACTATTGAAAGCTAAGATAATTTTCCTATTAGACATTCAAATTGGGTGTCCAACATGGTGCCAGTAAGGAAGAAAAATGGTGACATTAGAATTTGTATTGATTTCAGAAATCTTAATAAAGCAAGTCAAAAGGATAACTTCCATTTACCTACCATGGAACAAACTCTCCATTCAGTAGCTGGTTCTAAATTAATGTCTTTCCTAGACGGTTTTTTAGGGTATAACCAAATTTTGGTCTACCCTGATGACAGACTTAAGACTACCTTCAGAACCAAATGGGGAACTTATGCATATCAAAAAATGCCTTTCAGATTAATCAATGCTGGAGCTACATTTCAAAGAGCAATGGACATCGTATTCAAAGGCATAATCAATAAATCAGTAGTTGTCTATTTGGATGACATTATTGTTTTCTCTAAAAAAAGATCAAATCACTTACATGATTTGAAACAAATATTTGAGCGTTGTAAAAGGTATGGCATCTCACTCAATCCTAAGAAGTCCTTTTTTGCTCTTGACCAAGGTAAGCTCTTGGGTTTCATTGTTTCAAAGGATGGTATTTATATTGATCCAGAAACAATCAAAGAGATTTTTGATATTCCATTACCACATAATAAAAAAACAATGCAATCATTTTTAGGCCAAATTAATTTTGTAAAAAGGTTTGTCCCAGATTTTCACAGATTTTTTTACCATTACAAACGATGATTAAGAAGAATTCAGTGTTTAAATGGGGACATATAGAAAAGTAAGCTTTTGATTCGATCAAACAAGCAATCATAAATGCTCCTGCATTAAACACTCCTAATTTTTCAAATCATTTCATCCTATATACTCTCGCATCTAATTCATTTTACACAACAGTGCTGACCCAAATCAATAACCAAAACTTGCAAACACCAATTTCATTTTATAGTTCAAAATAGATATGCTTGCAGTCGGTAAGGATGGTTCATTGTTTCGGCTGACTATCTTTTGGCTTGATCTGGCATATGGCGAGCATCGACTATAGCTCTAGAGGATGACTCATACGTGAATGCAGCTGGGCAGTATAGGTGGCATCAGTAATTTTAGGAATCATGTAACCGATTGCATCGGTCAAGCATTTGATTGTTGTCCTTTGACTATATGGTTTCACAAGGAAGAACCAAAAGGTTTCCCATGTCAAATTTTGGATGCCCGCGATTAATCTCTGCCTCTTTTCCAGCTCCTACTTCCATGTCTGCTCCAATGCTTTGACTGATGGTAATTTCCCTGGGGTACATTCTGAAATTAAAGTTGACAAATAAAGAATATCATTAATCAATTCCACTAAATTACCAGTCGTCGATCTACATCTCAATGTTGCCCTTTCTGCCTTCATCAGTTGAGTTTGCCACTCAAGGAACAGGATTTCCTTATGTGATTCCAGAATTTGAGGCAAATTTTTTGTCCTTCCTTGGTTTCTTGCCAGGTGAGGAACTCTGTCAATGTTTCATCTGCCTACTCCAACTTTTTTCTGTCGTTAACTAACTTATCAATCATGGACGAGGATTTTTCATAGAAGGGAGGAACAAGAGAAATATTATTACATAACAAGTTCAACTGAGTAGATAATGCTTTAGTTATTTGGAGAGCCTCTGATCTGAATTCCTCTACCTTAGGAAGTTCTTTGAACCTTTCTATTTGTAATGAAAATTTAGCGATCTGTTCATCTTTCGATTTGCTCAATTGTTCATTCATTGTCTTCAGCTTGTTCAATGCTTGAGATATCTCTTTCTGCTTCTGCACTGCATGTTGGTCTATCCTCTGCTTCTCTTTTAGCAATTTCTCATTTGATTGCTTCTGTGCTGCTAACTGCTGCTCTAACTACTCTATCCTCTATTGTTTTTCCTGTACCTGCGTCTCTAGTGAGGTGATCGGTTAATCCTTTTCTTTAAGAAAATTGTTGACTTCTGATGCCTTGTCCATAGTAGCTGTTGTATATGCCCCGACATCCTGAGAAAGTTTAGTAAGGTCTTCGGAAGGGTTGACTTCCTCTCTCCATACCACATTAGTTATCTCCATCTATGTAGGTAAAAGAGAAGATTGATCAAGTTTTCACTTTTTCCTTTGTCTCTTTATTACAACCCTATGCTTAGGGTTGTAGAAGACATCTAAGGGTGGTTTTTCTTCTACACGTAGAACAATCTCATCGGAAGGGTTCTTTGGAATCATTTCAACATATGTCTGGGTCATGGATGGGCCGCTTGTTCCTTCAGTTAGAACTGTATTAGTTGATGTCTTTTGCCCAGTTGTTACTTCAAGTGTACTAAATCCCTGCAAGCTCTCAGTATTGATGATAATTGAGTCAAACTGTTGCCATTCTTTGAGTAGTTTGGGATCAATATGAACATCTGAATCAATAAGTTCATGACCCTTTTCTTGTTCTTGCTCCTGCTCTGGTGTTTTTTTCTTTCTCAGGAACTTTTTCCACTGCAGGAGCTTTGTCAACAGTTTGTTGTTCAGTTTTGCTTGACTGGATTGTCGAAGTTGTGGCTAATAAGTCTAGAGGTAGAGTTTGCAACCTCTGGTATCTAAGCATATTAAACGTTTCTATTCCTTCAACTTGATACCTCATCCTGGCCAGTGTTTTAACTTGAAATAATAATTCATCTGAGGAAAACAGATCATCGAATTCATCAGCTTTATGATCAAACTTAGCAAGTTTGGCTTGAGACGTGACATTATAAGCAACCTATCTTGGATCATATGGCCTATTAGGAATTGTGGCCAAATTCAACATTAGCATCTTTTCTGTCTCCTTCTCTGCATGCTTTGGATGTCCCTTCTACTGTTATTTGGTAGGCCAACTCCCGAGCTAACAATTTATCAGGCACATACAAGGGAAGAACATGGGGTTTGGTAAGGCTATCAAAAAGCCCTATATAAGTAAATTTCTCCTCCCCAAACCAACTTCCTCCTGCTATTAAATCAATTTCTGCTTCCAGGGATATCCTTGGAGAAGGTTTATTAAAAATAGAATAATATATAGGGAGAATAAAACCATTGCAAATTTTATACAAATAATTTTTGTAATTCGCCTTCCATAACTGCTAGTGGTAAATATGGATTGGATTCACGTCTTGAGGAGTCCATTTCCACCCATGTATTGGATATTGTGAATTAAAGAAAATATTATCCATAATATAAGCACTACAATAGAATGGGGGAATAATCCGGGAAGTTTTATGCGCATTTGTTCTGTACTCTAAAATAGTTGTGGCTAGTTTATCAGACAAGATATTAGCCCAATCCATCATATAACCATTGATTGCAGCTTCCATTAGGGGAACCATTTCTATGGTGAATTTGGCCGAATCATGTATTCCCCACATTCTACACATCGTAGCCTTAGCATAACAATAAGGGGAAGCCAAACAGTCAACAGAGTACTTACCCAATGACTCGTGCTTGTGCTTTTTGGGGAAATGTCTCCATTGCTTTATCGGGACTAACTCTGAATCATTCTCCTTTGCAAACACTTCCAAGAACGCCTTGTTGTATCGCTTCTCAGGTCGAGGTAAGTGGTACATTTTCATGAGATCCTCAGGTTGAAAAGAGCCAAATATCCTCCCATCAACTGTGCAAAAGTTTCTGTCCAAGACTGGAATTTTTTCCACCACCCATCTTACTATGTCAATATATGGTAGGATTTTAGCTCGCGCTGCTATTCTATGTAGATAGGAACAAGCCAATTCTTTAAGAGTTCCTTCTGATTTTTTAGTTGAATCGGTTGTGGTTTCCTCTGATAATTCCTCATGGTCCTCTGCTTCTATTAGATTGTAAATTCTCTCCTAGCTCATGTTTCCTATACCAAGGCACGTCGTATCTGAGATTAATTCTTTCTTGCTTAGTTTGGGATCTCTGACTGGATGAGCTGCTACTGTGGGAGCTGCTACTATGGACATCCTTGATTTCTTACCCATTTTCTCTAGTTTTCTAGTTTCGGAAGAATTCTGCACAAATAGTTGCAAATAGTGATATAGAGAAAATGTTGCTGCAAGCCAATATGATAATGAATAGAATTACGTTGATTGACACAAAATAAAATATAGTTAAGGATTACCACAGATGAAATCCTTTGAAAGATCCATCCTTAACTACAATATTGAATAGCCATTTAAACTGTTAATAGTGGTAAATAACATCATAAATTCCCATCACGTTGCCCATATGCTGAATGATTGTTTCAAGTGTGCCTTAGATTTTATTGATCGATGATCAGCGATAAATCGTTGATCAGTGATCGGGAGTGTCAAAGAGAAGGCTTTTATAACTTTCTTTAAATATCTCTGATCACTGAAAGGTGATACAATATAATGCATGCAAACTTCCTTTAATGTATATTTTCTTTTCGAGATGTGTAGCCAATTAATACATCGCAGTTGGGATTTGACATGGTCTTTCATATCTTTATCATGTGACTCTGTCAAGTGCCGATTGCCGATTGAGGTTAGCTTTATCGCATTGGGAGTTTTTGGTTAGGCTTCTTGATATGTCCCTTTATTATTGACATGGCCGATTTGCCGATTGTGATTTACTTTATCACATTGGAGGAATTGAGGGGCTTTGCTTTATTGTGCGTCGACATTTTTTTTCCCCGATTTGCTGATAGCGATTACCTTTTCGGATCGGAGGATTGGGTGATGTTGTGTTTTGTGTGTTTCCTTTAATATTGCGATATGCAATCTCTGATCTCTTTATTGCAATATAGAATGATTTTTTATATTATAAAGGAACACTTTATTTCTTATTTCAAAGGTTGTATAAAATGATTTATTTACATCGGGGATTTTAACAAAGATTTTTCTGATGATGAGGTACATACCATTTTATTCACACATCTAACTAAGTTTATTTTTTTAGGGACCCATTTCATATTAAGATTTTGTATAAAAATTTGTATGAAATGGGGGGTTGTTGTACAGCACAACAAGATGTACCTATTTACAACAAGCTAATTAAAGAGAAGCGTTTCAAACATCCAAGGAGGCGAAAAAGAGATACCCCTACTATTAATGTCATTGGAAAGTTGTCCAACTTAATGTTGGGGCAGGTAATTTTCCCAAACTATTTAGACCCTGGAATCCCTGTAGTAGATGTACACATCAATGACACCATTCTCCCACATACCTTGATTGATCTTGGGGCTGCCATTAATGTAATGACTAAGGACACCATACTCAAGTTGAATCTCTGGGGTTCATTAAGAAAGACCACGATAGTCTTGTATCTTGCGGACTAATCCACAGTAGCCCTTGAGGAGATTGTTGAGGATGTGATGGTCTCCATTGACTCCTGCTAGTACCCTGCAGACTTCCTAATTCTATAGCCTAAGACCAAATTTAATGGTTATCCTCTCATACTTGGGAGGCCTTGGTTAGCCACTATCGATGCCTACATCAGCTACAGGTCTAGAAATATGACTATCAAAAATGGGCATCTATCCAAGCAGTTGATCATGTACCCTCCTACTCATTCATCTTTAGAACATGATTTACCTTTATGGCTAGAAGAAGAGGAAGAAGATGAATGCTACTCAACCCAACTCTATACCATAGAAACTTCCATGGGAGGAGGATAGCCTGATGAAGATGATTTGATTGAACACATCCACCAAAATCCAACTCTCAACACCATGTCTCTGGAGGAAGTAGTGAAGGAAACCAAGAACAACCATCGAATTGACCTATGCTTAGCTGATTCAAAACCTACTCATGTCAAGACAATAGAATTTGGCCCTAAAAGAACACTGAAAATGAACCCCTCTCTTTCTAAACACTAAGAAGAAGAGTTATGTAACATGCTAAGAAAGCATTTGGATTCCTTTGCTTGGAATTACAAAGAGATGAAGGGAGTGCACCCCTCGCTGTGTACTCACCACATTTATATCAAAGAGGGTTGCAAACCATTCTGAAAACCCCAAAGGAGAATGAATCCAAATCTCAAGGATATAGTCAAAGAAGAGTTGCAAAATCTCCTAGATGCAGGATTCATCTACCCTATCTCAGAAAGTGAGTGGGTGTCTCCTTTGGTGTCATTTCTAAAGAAAAATGGAAAGTGGAGGATTTGTGTTGATTGCAGAGAGTTAAACAAAGCAACCAAGAAGGACCATTTCCCTCTACCTTTCATTGACCAAGTGTTAGATGCCCTTGCATGGAAAAAGTTTTTCTCTTTCTTAGATGGGTTCAACGGGTACAATCAAATCCAGATTTGCCCAAAAGACCAGGATAAAACCACCTTCACCTATCCTTCGGGTAATTTTTCTTATAGGGTCCTTCCTTTTGGTCTATGCAATGCCCCCGCCACTTTCCAGAGGGCAGTCTTGAGTATTTTTGCCAAGCTAGTCCATGATGCAGTATAAATTTATATGGATGACTTTACACCCTATGGGTGTGATTTCCAAGAGGCTCTCTCTAACTTGCGTAAGGTGCTGAACAAATGCATAGAAATGAACTTGTCCATTAGTCCCAGAAAATGTGATTTCTTGATGACTACAGGGACTGTTCTAGGTCACTCAATATCCTAGGAAGGACTATAGGTAGACCCAAATAAGATAGCCATCATCAAAAGGGTCCCGTCTCCACAAAAACAAAGGGATGTCAGATGTTTTTTAGGTTTATCCAGATACTATAGGATATTTATAAAATATTTCAGAAAGTTACCTTCTCCTTTATTTGTGTTATTGGCCAAAGACTCCGAATTTTTATGGTCAAAAAGCTATCAAGAAGCCGTGGATACCCTAAAGGACAAGTTGAGTACTAAACCTCTTCTCCGAGGCCCAAATTGGGCTCTTCCTTTTTATATACATGTCAATGCCTCTCACAAAGCCATAGGATTAGCTCTAGGCTAGATAGATTACAAGCTACCTTATGACATTTACTTCATTAGTAAGAATCTGTCAAAAGTCGAGCTAAACTACAAAGTGACTGAAAAAGATCTCCTAGATTTTGTGCATTCATTGAATAAATTTAGGCATTACATTACAGTTACCAAACATTTGTACATAGTGACCATGCTCCAATTAAATACTTGATGAATAAACCTGATGTAAATGCCCAAATTATTAGATGGTTACTTTTATTGCAATAGTTTGATTTAACTATTATTGATAAGCCTGGAAAGGAGAATGTGGTTGCATATTTTTTTATCCAGATTGACTTTACCTGCAAGGGAGGAAGGAATGGTTGATGAGCAGTTACCAAATGAACATTTATTCACCATTTCATTTTTGTCTCCATGGTTTGCTGACATAGCAAACTACTTCGTGTCTACACAGTTTCCACCAAACTTGTCCTCCAAAGAAAAGAGAATGATCATAAGAAAGAGCGCACCATTCACTTGGATTGGGGGAAATCTCTTCAAGCTGGGTGTAGATCAGATTCTAAGAAGATGTGTCAAGGAGGAGGAAGTCTTCGACATCCTCCTGGCCTGTCATGATGGACCTTGTGGAAGTCACTTTGCAGCCAAAAGAACAACATTCAAGGTATTACAGGTTGGTTATTACTCACCCACTCTTCACCAAGATGTGAGGAGGTATTCTAGTCAATGTGATCAGTGCCAAAGGATGGGGAAACCTAACCCAAGGGATGAGATGCTTTTGCAACCTCAAGTGACATTCGAGCCATTTGACAAGTGGGGCATGGATTTCATTGGGCCCATCAACCCTCCATCCAAACAAAGGCAGTACATCATTATGTGCACTGACTAATTAACCAAGTGGGCTAAATCCAAAGCCATCAAAGCATCAACAGAAGAAAAGGTGGCTGAATTCTTAAGGGAAAATGTGTTTTATAAGTTTAGATACCCTAGAGAATTGGTCATTGATCAAGGCAGTCAATTTATAGCTCAAATGATTGAGAATTTGTTAAGCCAACACAAGATCAAGCACATAACATCCACTCCTTACCACCCAGAGGCTAATGGGCTAGCGGAGGTAACTAACAGAGCACTGGAAGGCATCTGACCAAGGTAATTAGCAATAGCATAAAGGATTGGGTAGACAGATTAGTTGAGGCCACCTAGGCCTATGTTACCACCTAGAACACCACCATTAGATTCACCCCTTATGAGCTTATCTATGGGAAGATAGCCCTATTATCCATTGAAGTTGAATACAAAACCTTAAGGATGACAGCATAACTGGATTTGGATATCACCAGGGCACAGAAAAAAAATATTGCTCCAGTGGAATGGGTTAGATGAATTTAGGATGCAGGCCCTCCTACACAGAGAAGTGAATCAAGTTCAAAGGAAAATTTAGCATGACAAGAATATGAAAGATAAATAGTTTCAAGAAGGTGATTGGGCTTTGTTGTATGATTCCCGGTACAAGAATTTTAAAGGTAAGTTAAGGACTAGATGGTTAGGGCCTTATGTAATATAAAAGTGTCATGATAATGGTGTTGTGCAGATAAGAATCATTGATGCAGAGGCTATCCCTTTGCTTGTCAATGGGTATAGATTAAAAATCTACAAAAATCCATTGTCAAAGAAAGAATTCATAAATAGCATCAGCAAGACAGTGATGGTGGTGGAGCAAGTCTCAGCTTCCACCCCACCAAGTCCCTAAAGGAGAAAAAAAAATTAAAAAAAAAAAGAGGGAAAAAATAAAGAGACTAGGGTGAAAACCTCCATGAGGCACCTGAGTCCCACTGTTGGGTTGAAAACCTCTTGAGGCTGCCCAAGTGTGTTTAAAAAAAAAGGAAAAAAAAAAATCTATGGGTGAAAACCTCTTTTGAGGCACCCAAGGCAAGCAACTAGAATGAAAACCTCCTTAGAGGGAGACTAGTTGTTTTACAAAATAAAAAATAAAAAATAAAATAAAAATAAAAAAGAGAAAAGATACAAAAGATGGGAATTATGTTTTGCGGGTCAACAAGAGGAGGAAGATCACAACATAAGAAGGATAGCAGGACCTAAAAGAGCCATGTCTTAATCCACCCATCTCATATCTTCCACTATTCACCTAGTCTTCCACTTATAAAACCCTCCAGCTCATCTCACTCAAACTTTATGTTTTCTACAGGATTCCCTGTAATCCTATAAGAGTTTCCTGTAGGAATGATAGTGACCGTGAAAACAACAAGGAGGGTAGTCTAAGAGCAAGGAGATGATGCCATCCTATTCCTGGATGAAAATAATTTACATCACCACACCATAGAATTCCTTTCATCACCATGTCACCCTTGCATTCATCAAAGAAATCAATTCAAAAAAATACAGATTACAAAAGGAAAAAAGAAAACAAATAGAAGAGAGAGAGAGAAGAGGGAAAGAGGAACCATACTCAGAGGAAACATCTCTCATCTACCATTCGCTACCACCCTTCTCTGCTCACTTCAACATCCCTTATGCTTCAGAGTTGAGAAAATTATGAAAGTTTAGGGGAGAGGTAGCTACAGGACATCTTGTAAAAAATCCTGTAGTAGCCTATCCCACAAAGAAAACCACACAGATTGCAGCCATCTTCAGAAAAAGGACTCCAAGGATGAATAATCTCCTCCAAAGCTCAGTAGTAGCAAGAAGATCACTAGCATCACTCTTCGGTACTTGCACGTCAAAATAAATAAGCATCAAAAGAGGCAAATACATAGAAAAAATATGCAACAAAAACACAACAAAGAGGCATCACTCTCCAGCATGCATCATCAACGAAGCACCTTACCCATAGGTATGTCATCTTACTCATGCTCTCTCATTAGTACAATATGATCAAAACTGTAGGATTATGTGAGAGTTGATTTTATAATAAAAGGTGGCCAATTAACTTGGCCACCTTCATCCAGATGACGAAAAGAAAACAGTTAGACCACTCCACACGTGGCAAAAGTCAAATCAAGAGAAAAAGGGAATAAAACAAAAAATGGTTAAGTTACAGAGGATAAGAATGGCAGATGATTACAAGGTAAGGTGGAATGATGGACTGATGGTGGGACCAATGGTCCAAAAGGGGGTGCTCATACTTAGACAGTTGGCACACCACCCAACACGATCATCAATATATGGAAATAAAACATTGATTCCCATACAAAGAGAGAAAAATCAACTTCGATTAGTAATCGAATGAAGAGGTTTCTCTTAGTCGTCCTGAAGTAACACCTGCAGGAAACATTCAACATCTACAGCACAGGAATCCTACAGGATATAGAGGAATCAACCTACATGACTGACAGTGGGCACTAAGGAAGGTGAAAACAAGGTCTATCCTCACAAAAATGTAGCTAAGTGAGGTAGGAAATATACCTCCCATATTTTTCCATTAAAAAAAAGGAAATCCACAATTTGGGTAGGAAATTACAATGCATCTCAAGATAGGAGAATTGTATTGCATATCATTGAAAGTTAACATTCAAAACTCCCTCACCTACTAGAATTCTTGAATTGTATCTGCACAAGCCTCTATAATTACAAAGGAGAGATGACAGGAGGTCTTAACAAGAGAAAACCCACAAACAAAGCAAGGATCCACCAGCATCCTCCTATGATGGAAATTTTCACAACACATCAATGGATGGGGTTCTTTGAGAGGATGAAAGGATACAATGATGATGTAGCCAGAGAATTTTCCCTCTCACTCATACCCCTCAATAGGACCAATGCCACTGTTGTGGTGAAAGGTTTATCAGTAGTAATTACCCCTGAAGTTATAAGCAGAATTACTACACTCCCTTTAGGGTTACCATGGAGAAAAGAAGACAAGGGTAACAACACCCTTGCAAATAAAAACTTCTTTTTAGAAGGATACGAGCCAATGGAAGACAAAAATGGGGCTAGAAGGGATAGCATTCCATACCCTTGGAATGAAGTCAGTTACCACCTCATTAAATACATTTCATGTGAAGGGAGATACAGTGTAGTGTATGGATACCACTTCAGACTCCTCCAAGAACCGAGATTTGGGGAGAACACAACTTCTCAAAATAGATTGAGTATACCCTATTTTCTTCTACAATCAATGATAGACATTAGCATCAAAGTGTAGGAGGGAAAACATCAACAACTAGCCCATCATGGGTTGATCAAACTCATCCTTGAATATGCTCTACAAAACTTAAGACTCCCTATTTCATGGACAACCTTTACAGACATGCAAGCAGAAGGAGCAATTCAAGCTATTGAATATGACAAAAGCCCCACTTCTAGTGAGAAAGGAGAAGACACAAAGGAGGAAAATGAAGAAGAAATAGAGGAGGAAAATGAAGAAGAAATAGAGGAGGAGAATGAAGAAGAGATGGAGGAGGAAAATGAAGAAGAGACAATGGAAGGAACAAAAGAAGAAACAGATGGGCAAAGTGAAGAAATAGAGGAAGAAGAAGAAGAAGAGGAAGGTAAAGACAAAGAAGAGGATGAGAAAGAGAATAGAAAAGAGGAAATAGGACAGAGGAATGAACATAGGTATAAAGATCAAGATAGAGAGGAATAAGGATCACCAAGGGTATCCCCAGAGCCTATAGAGAATGAGGCAACAGCTGCTCTTATTTCCCTAAGTACACCTATCAAATCAAATGGGAAAAGGAAAAGACAAACCCCTTTGTACTTCAAGGCAAGAAAGAGCACTAAGATTAGACAAGGAAGACCTCAAACGCCCACCAAAACTCCAATTTTCATTAAGGATTCACCAAAGAAACAAGAGAAGGTAGCCCCTCTAAAGAAAAATAAAGGATAAGGATCATCAAAACAAGCTTCTCCCTAGTATTTGGTTACCTATGTTAGGAGGCCTGTCACAAGTTCAACCTCATCAAAAGGAAGAGGTATCCTACAGGAGACACCGATAGACCTACAGGAAGCAGAGGCCATCCTACAGGAGACACAAACAGACCTACAGGAAGTAGAGGCCATCCTATAGGAAACTCTGTCAAACCTATAGGAAACACATAAAAGGGACCAGGAAGGTGTCACTCAACAAGAAACAAAGAAAGAAGATCAAGAACTAAGAGAACCTAGTCCACATCCAAACCTCAGCTCCTACTACAGGTTCATTGAAGGAGGTAGGGTAATACCACATAAGTTTTACATTCCCCTATTCTTTAAACTTGAAAAAGAGAGGGCAAGAACAGACAGGTGGATGAAAATTACCAAATCAAAAGGGGTGGAGGATGTAGGCCACATGGAGGAGAAATTTCAAAAGATGGGCAGAGAACTGAGCAGCATAAGAGACAAATAAGAAACAATGAAATGTCAGCTACAGGCTGAAAATGCATGGCTAAGGAGGTGGCTACAGGAAAGGGAATGCTAATTGGAAACTATGGCCAACTTGTCCATGGAGGCAATCCAGTTTAGGATGCTAGCAAAGTCTTATGCCTTGTACCTCAAGGAACAATGGCTACAATTCCAAATAAAGACCCTAGCACAAAGAGGAACTATTCCCTTCCAAGACTATAGACAATTCATTGATCTTTGTGATCAAATAAAGATAGAGAAAAAATATCTGAATTTTACCTACACAATTTGGCCTTGACAGGTTTAAATGTGTGGGACCCAAATCCCAAGCTAGGGGACTTGCAATTGATGGCTTTAACAACATGGATGAATCATGAGGAGGCAAGAGCTAAAGAGATGAAAAAGGTAATGGAAAAAAAAGAGACAAGCCCCCTTATGATCAAAGCAAAGAAATCTAACCCAATGGTTGTCATCAACACCCACAACCTCATTGCAAATGATCCCAAGATTGCACCAACGTACCTTGTTGTACAAGAACAAGCAGTCACACACTTTGAAGAAATGTTAAAATTGCTAGGAGATGACAGCCAGCAAGCTTGCCAAAGGAGATGGAAGACCTTGCCTTATAGCCTCAAAATCAAATAATATCATTCTCCTGACATAATGAGAGAGGCACTAAATAAAACCCCCATGTATAAGAAGGCTCTACAAAGACTCAAAGTCAATTGTATTGGCTTGAGGCTCAGTCCACCATTTCTTTTAGGAATGTTGGAAGGAAGGAAAGAAGAAGAAGAAAGAAAGTAGTGGGAAGAGATAGAGAGGAAGCTATGATTTTATTCACGGGAAGAAGTGACTACAATAGAAGCATGGGATGTCACGGAAGCCACCAAAGTAATGAAGGAAAAGGACATAGATTAAGTTTCTCAGAGGATGAGAAACACTTTCAGTAGGGGCTGATGATGAGCCTCATCATTGGGTAAATATATAGACCTTAATACACCTCCAAGCTTACTAAAATCAACTGTTATCATAATTCCTTACATGTTTTAATTATACTTTTCTTAATGACATGAGTAAAAGTAAGATGTTATGTCTAGTGGTCTAATGTGCATTGATTGCAGGTTTTTGGGAGACAATTATGCCTAATTATGGCTAATTAAGGTGCAGGAACTTGAATGAGACAAGAAGGAAAAATTATAGGAGATGGATCTTCCTCATTAGATCCTCACTCATTCGAAGATCCCAAAATCAGATCACACTAGTTCAGAGTTGCAGGTAGCCGAATCATGAGGATCATTGGCAACCAAACCAATGATAGTTAAGAACCACTTTATCTTGAGATTGGGAACCAAGCCTCCCTGTATTTAAGGAATTTGTTGGCAACTTTAGTTGTATAAATAAGGAGGCCTAGAGCCTCATTAGGATTCAAATTTTTTATGCAAGATAATTAAGCACTTTCGAGTTGAAGGATTGTGACAAAACACTATTATGTATTTTTTGATATGTTAATGAAGATGAGAATTCCCTTGATCCAGCACTGAGTTTACTCAGAGGGCTGAAGCTATTGGGTAAGGGCCCAACCCTGGAAGCAAAGGTTCCTCTTATTGTACTTGTATGATTAGGTTATTTCATAGATTACTTGTTGAATTGATTTTGGCATTGTTACATTACAAGTATCAGCGAATTTGATTAGTTTGCTTCCATTTGTGCATAGCTTTAACAATAGATTTAGAGAGATAAGAAATACCAAAAAGGCTGAAATCACGTGGATCTTGCCTCATTCCTCCCTTCAGGGACCATGGTTTGAGGGAAAACTCTCATTCAGCCCAAAAAGACAGAATTTTGGTTTCTTATGAAATTTAGGGTTTTTTTGTTAATTAGGTTAGCATCTTTCAGTCTTCAAAGATAGATTGAAGCTGAAATTTCTTATATATTAGGCTTTGTATTATATTTCATGGTCTGTTCTCAATAAGCTGCAAGTATTTCCATGCATGAACTACGTAAATGAATGATGAAATTCTATTTTCTTATGTTGTTGGAAACCTTTCTGGTTTTGACATGATTTATGGGTAAATGCCAACAATGATGTGTATATTTCATGAGTTTCAATAGTGTAGGAAGACCTCATATCAGTAGCCTCATCCTAACCTCATCCATCCATGATTGCCAAAAGCCACTAAGTCCATAATCCGAGTTATCATTTCATAAGGACAACTTATCATGCTTGTTGAGCAAATCCAACCATCATACAGCTTTGGTTTGAGTTCTAAGGGAGTCCTAACCACTTCCTTGCCTTATTCCTTCCATCACTCACCTTCCCTAAGCCTTATACCATTGCCCAAATCACTCCTCATGCTTTCCGGTTATTCCTGTAGGAATATAGGGGATCTTGTAAGTGAATTAGGACATCCTGTAGACATCCTACAGGATGACTTGTAGTGACCTATTTTGAGGCCGATTTGTGAGTAATGCTTCACAAAAGATAGGAGAATACCCCAACTTGCCTCCCAAGCCATCTGACCGATCAAAACCATCTCTCTCCACACCTAACCCACCTGCCATACAATCAAGAAGAATTAGCATTCATGTTTTTACAAAGAGACGAAAAGAAAAATGTTGTTATGCTCATTCATATGCATAGCAGTTACGTGTTTGATTAGATCATATTGCATGCTTAGGTTAGTTAGGGTAACAACAAACCATGCTCAGTCTGGTAGCTAGCCCTACCAAAACACGAGAGGGCTCTCTCCGAGTCACACTCAGTGAATAGATGAAGGAAAAGGACTGAGATGACTTTCAAACGAACTATTTATCTTAGGCTAGTAAGTGAAAATGAAAATAAGGAGTGATTTTTATGTATGGTTGTGCTTCTAGGATGTTATGGGAACACTAGACCTCAATGACCAGAGAACTTAATATAAAGGCACAGATTATTTCATGAGGCAAGGTAGGTGGAAAGCATAGCAATTTAGTTTTACGATATGGCGGAATGGAGAGATTGATTAAGAGGGTGAAAAGGGCATGGACAACATGAATCCTTTTCAACGGAAGAATGAACACTGTACATGAACTTTTCCCACAGGCAGAGCAATAAAATTGAATTATACCTTAGCTAACTTAGAAAATTTCGATGGAAATGAAAATGGAATGAGCTATGAAACATAAAAAGATACATATGAAACATAAGAGACACATTTTCTGCACTCACAACCACATGAATCTCATGAAACAGAGCCACTGCCTTTCACTAATCCTCTGTAAAAAATATACAATGCAGAAACAGAGTTTCTTTCCCACAGTCTCCCAGAAGTTACAAGCCAACCAACCCTTTGAAAATGGTTTGCATACAATATATAGAAAGTATTATGGAGATATAGAACACCCAAGGGTTGGGGAGTTACTCGAATCATTACAAACTGAAGGTGGAGAGCCAAACAACAACTACAAGTGCAGCGCCACAAACATGACAAATGGCTCAGTGGCCCTTTGCCTTCCTCTGCCACTTGGATAACTGACCATCTGGAGTGAAAATACTTATAAAACTACCTTAGGTGCCCAAAAATTGAAGTACATATGAGTGGGCCCACTTACAAAAAGTCGGGAAGCGAAATTTCACAAAATAGAGTCATTCTGGCCTTTTTTCCTATATGCACCGCGCTCCTTTCCTGTATGCGTCGCGCCACTTTGAGGCCGGTTTTGAGGGCCTTCCCGGAGTCCAAAATGAGCACAAGATATCTTGTTGGAAAGCCTGTCCTATCTACTTTTCAACCCCACCAAAAGTTTTGAATTTGGAGCTCATTTTCCCCTCCATATATTCATTCTCCCAAGACTGCTTACTGTGTGTCAAAATAGGGGCAATGAGGCCATTTTTTAGTGTATTTTGCCCTTTTGGTGGCCAAGATCATCTCCAAATTTCTTTCTCCCAGTGCCAGTAATTTTTATTTTGCATGCCGAATCCAAAAACACAAACCATTTCTCATTTGGAGCTCCCAATCTTACGCGTCGCACCGGTGACGCAGCGCATATAGAGAAAAAACCTGTTTTTGTGCCAAAAATTTGTTGTGCGACCAAAATTTTCTAAAATTCCTTGAAATTTGGGCTGGAGGTCCTCTATGAAGTTCTATGCTGTGCCAAGGAAGCTTTAGCCAAGATTCGAAGTCGATCTTGCTCCTTTGCCTTTTTTTCTTCCTTTGTTGCTTCGCTCAATTTAGCCTTCAAGCTCCTTATTCGGGCCTTTGCGCTCATGTTCCGCGCCCTGTAATCACAAGCCATCCTCCTCATTATGGCAGTGTCCCTATTTTCCTTCTCTAGCTTTTTCTCCAAGTGTAGGTTGACCTGATCCAACCAAGACTCACAGTCGTTGTTGATCTCTTGCTCCAAGGTAGTGAGCTCGATCCCTCTCTGCTGGACAGCTTGTCGATTTTCACGAATGCTTTGCTGCTCCATGATCGTCTGTTGGTCCTCAAGCTATTTTTTTCTCTACTCTAGATACCTGATCACCCATCTAGCCCTCTCAAAATTCAGTATCAAGTCTTTGATCTCCGTGTCCTGCTCTTGAATGGTAATCCTAAGTTTGGCATTTTCTACCTCTGTCTCTTCATCTAGAATGAGGATGACACCATTCTCTTGTGCACCTGATGGCCCCTCATCATGCATGGGCTCATTGCCATTGTCCAATACCTGTGTAGTTGATGTCGGAACCGAGGCCCCTTCCACCCCAGGTGGAGATAACACTCGCTTTGCTGCTGAAAACAAGAGCCTACTGCCTCTCTGATATGTAATGAAAGCTGGCATGGTAGTGGTCTCATGATGCTCATGCTGATAAGAAGAACCACCCAACTCCTACTCGGGCCCTGATAGTAGTTGTGGTGTGCTGAAGAAGTCATGGGAAATGAAGTCCTCCCAAGCAATTCCCTTCAATCCCAACTGATGACCTACCAAAATCCGAATGAGAGCAAAGTGGTAGACACTGTTAAGCTGCTGCTGAGGGGTCTTATACAGCATGAATGTGCTCATTCTCTCTATGTTCTTGCATATGAAAAATAGGAGGTTCATGAGCCTCACCCTGGTAAAGTGCATGAGAAGGCGGATATGATAGGCATACAGTCTAGAGAACCTCCCCTCACAGCTAAAGTATTTCATGATCAACCTCATGAGTGGAGCATACTCATTCTTCAAGTATCTGAAGGGAAATACTCTTGTGAGCTCATCCACGAATCTGGTTTTGATGTAAGGCTCATAGTGATGCCTTTCCACCTTCTTCTTCTTATGCCATTTCTCCCCAACATTTGGAATACCTGTTTCCAATGATATAGCTTCGGGTGTTAAGGTGAAAGTGACCCCGGCCAAGGTAGACTGACCTACATGTTGATGAAGCACAAATAACCGATCCAACTCATGATGAACTCTGACATTTGTCACCCTTTGACAAAATTCGAAGCATGATAAAAATTGGAAGGATGACATGGAAAGAGGGCATGCTTGTAGCTCGGTAAGGGTAGTGGGTTCATCCCTGACATGTCTACCACTCTTGTGGTGTCTCCTGGGAGCCTGCTCTTCTGAAGATGAGTCACTATGTGTTTCCCTCTCATACTTGGATGAATGGTGTGATGACATGATTGCAAGGTGAGCTATGATTAGGCTGCCCCTTTGATGATGGTGTGAGGCTGGGTGCCTTTGTAGTATATGTTACCAAGGCTAACAATAAAATAGGGATTGTTAGGAAGGGAGTGATGAAATGGGAATAGGGGTTATAGGGAGAAATTTGTTAGGGATGTGGGAGGAGTTTGGGATTTTTGATAGGGTAGGGTTAGGGGTTTCTATTAAGAAATAGGAGGAGGGGAAAGGGAATATGAGTTTGGTAGTTTAGGGCAGTGATGATAGGAAAAATGGCATAGGGGAACAAGGAAAAAATATAAGGAAGGGAAAAGGGGACCTTGGCATCAACAATACAATTGCACAACCCTAGAAAAATGGTCTCTTGGTGTCTTCATATGGTTGCTTTAAGAGTTTTTTTTCATCTCCATCATTGGGCATAAAATCACCATGTCTTTAACAAATTCGATGAACAAGTGGGTTAATAGAGCCTACCTTGCAAATTTATGTGCTTCCCCAAAAAATTTGAGTGAATTTGGCACATTCTGGGCACTTTGGTTCTATGCGTCTCGCTTCTGTCTGTGTGCGCCGTGCATTGGGTGTGCGCCGCACGCGTTCTAGACTTGAACATAGGGCGGGGGCTGTGTGCGCCACACCCTGCGTGTGCGCTGCACCCTTAACTATGTGCGACGTGCCCTTAACCTCACCTCCAAACAACCTCTCATTTCTTTTTTTGCTCCTTGGCCTATATGCGTCGCGCGCAAGGCCTAGTGCGCCACGCCTTGGGTATGTGCCGCACGCATTATAGCTTTGAACTAGGGGTGGGGACTGTGTGTGCCGCGCCCTGTGTGTGCGCCGCACCCCTGACTGTATGCGCCGCGCCCTGAAAACTGACTCCCACTCGCTCCCAATGCTCACCAACGCACTCCAATCACCTTGCAATGTCTCCCACTGGTTTTGATTTGCACAATGCCTCTGGTTGTGGTGAAAAACTTGTATATAAAGCTTTGGGAGAGATGAGTTTGATTTTTGCTTCTTCAAAAACCCATTTTCTAATGTTGTGTTTTGGCACTTTTTCATTGACTTTAGAATACACTGATTTTCACTTTCCCTTTGAAATTTTAGCTCAAATGACGAAATTTTTGGCACTCTTTGCAGGAATTGCATGACAGGTTATTTGGCCATGGAAACCATGACTGCCTCTAAAAAATCAATTGGCGACTTTTTTGCAATTTTTTTCATAAATGACACTATTTGACTTTTCTTCAAAACAGAGTTTTGAAGAAGAGTCGAAGTCTATGCACATGACGATGAATCTTTCTAAACCATAACTGTGTAAGGGCCTCACTCTGGCCTGCATGGCTCTACTAGACATGTTTCAAGTACGAAATTGATGAATTCCTAGACCTAGACCTCGAAATGACCTTTGTCCTTTAAAGGACCATACCTTGACTGTCATGGGCTTTGATGATGATTGACAAAAGACCTGAGCCAGTAGGAGCCAAACATGAGGGGGGATATGACTATAATGACCTTCTCCATCAGATTATGGCATGCCCCCTAGCAGAACACAACTAGGAGAATGGAGTGGGACACCTAATCATGAAATGCATAAAGAGTTTTGATCTCTGACAAAGGATTTGACCAGACCGACTCTAACATTAGCTCCAATGGGGGATGGTAGCTCCTTGTAGGTGCCAAGAACAGCAGATCTCTGGAGGAGCTAGATAGTGCCTTCATCCATTGGGCTATGGAGTCATCATTTTGATAAATAATATCGGACTCTGACTCATTTACGAAACTGGAACGATCAAAAACTGACTCAAACTTGACATTAAAATGACTTAAAGACTAATTTGAACAACTCTGATGAAACTAGAATAAAACGGTATTTACAATGATAGTGGAAGCAGCATTTGATAACTTAGAAGTGGTACTGCTTGAGCATCTGACCATTGATCGGCCCTCCTGGACAATCCTCTTCGTTTATTTCCTTATGAAGAAAAGCATTCTGCCCTCGATATGTTGTGATCTTGAAAGGACCTTTCCAAAGGTTCTCAAACTTGTCGTGCTTGCCTTTCTCCTCATTTCTTGCATCCCACTTCAGCACTACATCATCCACCTTAAATTTATCCACCTTTGCCTTTCTATCATAAATTTTCTTGATTTTCTCCTGCAATTTGGATGTGTTCTTGAAAACTTCTTCCCTGGTCTGTTGCAAGTGGATCATTTGATTTAGCCTCCTTTGCATGGGATCTTCTTCACTGCTAGCTTCCTGAAAAAGTTTGACAACCGCAATAGCGAGAGAGGGAGGAAATAATGTATCAACTCCATAAACCAGCTCAAACGGTGACGTACCTATGAACTTCTTCTAGCTTACCCGATCTGCCTAAAGCGCATTTACCAACCTTTTATGCTAGCTCTTCTTGTTCATTTCCAGCAGCTTCTTGATTATGTTGACCAATGATTTGTTTGAGGATTCTACCAATCCATTGCCTTGCGGATGGATTGGTAGAATGACCCAGTGATATTTATGACAAAATTCTACCATCCACTTTGATTTGAAAGCTGTTGCATTATCGATGATTAGCTTGTTCGGACAACCAAAACGAGACAAGATGTTATTTTCGAGGAATGAAATGATCACCGCATCTGTAGCTTGTCTGGTGGGGATCACCTCAATCCATTTTGTGAAGTAATCGGTGGCTGTGAGTATCCATTTATGCTGTCCAGAAGAAGCAGGATGAATTTCGCCAATGAAATCCAACCCCCATTGCTGAAAAGGGGCGCTCACCTCTATGGGCTTGAGTGGTAGAGGCTGTAACTTTTGTTTTCCTTCGAAAATTTGACACTTGTGACAGTACTTAACCATCTTATATACATCAGCAAACAATGTCGGCCAATAGTACCCTGCTCTCATAATTTTGTTCGGTGTTGACTTCCAAAAGAGGTGACCTCCACAGTCTCCTTGGTGGCAGTCCTCCATGACTTGCTTTGCTTCCTTTTCCACTAAACAATTTAACAAAACTCCATCAGGATCTTTCCAATACAGTGGTGAATTAAGAATGTAGAACTTAGCAGCCTTAAACTTGAGTGTTCTCACTTTGTTTCTAGTCATGCCGGGCGGAGGTGACAAATTTTTGAGCACATATATGATATCAGAATACCATGGAGAAAGAGCAAACATTTCAGAAATCTGAATTGGCATTTCTTCATCATTTTCATCAGACAAAACAGCAATCAGATTTATGTCCAAAGCATGCAAGTTTGATTTATCCATTAGCTTCGCCAAATCCTGTCCTTTCACTAGTTTTGTGGGCTTTATTTCTATGTCATATTCCAGCAAGGCTGCAATCCACTTGCCTCTTCTTCCTTCCGGATCGGCCTGCACTAAAACATCGTTTACAACAGCGTTAGGAACATAGGTCAAAACGTGAGAATGTAGAATATACACCCGGAAATCTTTCAGTGCCTTCAAAAGTGCAAGAGCCTACTTGTCAATGATGTTATACTTTAAAGCCGTGTCTCTTATAGCTCTGCTGAAAAATGCAATGGGTCTTTCATGATCCTCTCTCTTCTGCAATAATACTGCTGCCATAGTATGTTCTGAAGCAAATGAAAACAATATGAAATCCTGAGTATAGTCTGAGCTTACTAGAACTGGTGCTGAGGAAAGTGCCAATTTTACCAAATTGAAAGATTTTACCGCCTCTTCCGTCCATTTCACTTGGATGTCTTTCTTAAGCATATTTCTCATTTCTTTTAGATGCTCCACGAGATTGGGTACAAAGCGGCGGAGGAAGTTCATCTTGCCATTGAATGATTGTATCTCCTTTTTATTTCGGGGCAGATCTATTTGCTGAATTGCTTGCACATGTGTTGGGTCAATACGGATGTTGTCCTTGGAGATAATGTGTCCGAGTAGTTTGCCTTCTTCCATGGCGAACAAGGTCTTCTTTGGATTCAGCGACAAGCCATATTTTTTGCACTTTAGGAAGACAGTTTTAAGATGGTACATGCGCTCTTCATCAAATTTAGAAAACACTGTCAAATCATCCAAATACACCACCAAAAATACATCCTTCTCGTTTGCAAAAGCCAAGTCCATAGCACGCTGAAATGTGGAACCCGCATTCTTCAAACCAAAAGGCATTTTTGCGTAATGAAAGGTCCCCCATGGAGTGGTGAACGTTGTCTTGTCTCGGTCATCCTCATGGACAGAAACTTGGTTATATCTGAAATAACCATCAAGCAGTGACATGTGAGTTGCCCCCACTACTTGCTGAAGTATATGGTCCATTTTGGGCAGTGGATAGTTGTCCTTCAATGAGACTTTGTTAAGATTTCTGAAATCGATGCATAGGAAAATTTCCCCTATCTTTCTCCTTGCTGGTACCAAGTTGGAGATCAATCGGAAAATCTAATTGGCACAATGATTCCTGATTTGTACAACCTGTTGATCTCCTTTTTGATAGATGGCAGCAACTTTGGATTTAGCCTTCTCAACTTTTGTCTGAATGGCTTTTGATTAGGATTGATGGGTATAGTATGTTCAATTATGTTGGTGTCATATGTCTTTAAATCGGAATAGTCCCAAGCAAACACATCTACAAATGAAGACATCAAACTGATATATTTATCCTTGATCTTTGGTGGCAATGCTTTAGACAATTTTACCAATTTAGGATTCGTAGCTGTCCCGATATTGACCTCTTCCACACCCTTCTCTATTGGCTGCAATGTTGGCTTGCGGGCTACATCATCCTGATCGAAGAGTTCTTCTAGAGGTATCAAGCCTTTGGGAATAACGTTATTCGTCAGCTGCAACACGTCCATTTCATTGATCTGCATTTCATCTGTACCATTGCCTTTTCCATCATCATTTTCTTCATCAATTGAGGTCTCTTCAAACTGGCCTTTGTTTTGCAGAAAATCATCAATCTCGTCATCATCTTGGAACACTTGCCAATATCTCTGATTGTCTGGAACGGTTGGACGGTGCTTGACATGGATTTCGAATTTGTTACTAGAGTTCATTGGGATTTTCAAACTACTCGCTGCCTTAGCAAGAGCATCAGCAATGCTATTTTTTATGTGAGGCACACATGTCAAGGTGTATTCTGAGAATAATTTCAAAATGTCTAGGACTGTGTTACGGTAGGCCCACATCCTAGGATGCTTCGCTTGATATTCGCCTCTGATCTTCTTGATAACCAATTCGGAGTCACCATATACTAAAATCCTCTTAGCATTCAGATTTCTTAGGATTTTTAGGCCAGCAATCAGAGCTTTGTACTCAGCTTCATTATTTGAACATTCAAAAGCCAACTTGTAAGAGCATACCCGTACGTTACTAGGGACCTTGTTTGGGGCGGAGAAGGGACTGCGTACCCAAATTCCTATTCCAGTGCCCTCATTTCCTACTGCTCCATCAAAATCCATGGTCCACAATCCTTCCTCTTCCTCTTGCAAGTGCTGGAAATATTTTTGTTGTACCTTGCCTGCTTTCTATCCATTGCTTTCAGCTGATTGCCCAACGGTGTTCTGTTGTTTTTGTTCCTCTTTCTTCAAAACTTCTCTAAAATTTTCTGTTATTTCTAGAATATCATCTGCTTCTACCAACTGACTATCTATATCATTTAAACTATCTGAATACAAAACGAAAGACTCTAAATCTGTATGTAAATAGTTAATAGGATGATTTATTGGCTTCTCCTTTCTTGTGATCATGTACTTCATTTTCTGTTCCCGATATAATTTCCTCATTTGTCCAAATACTGGAATTGTTTCATAGGAGAAGTCTAGCTGTAGTGTCCCTTTTAGTTTCAATACCCAAGACTTGGAAAGAAGCATGCCAAACCTTGAAGGAATGTCTGCCACCACAATATCCATCAAAACATTCTTCATGGGGAGCTGATCCAAACTCACAACCAAGTCTTTGATGAGACCTATACATCTTACTCTGCTGGAATAGAATGAATAGAGATCATGATATTGCCGAGTGACGTCCAGACCAAGCTTGTCCATGATTGCCTTGGGCATGAAATTGTGAGAGGCTCCGGAATCAAACATGGTGTTATGTAAAACAAAATCATGCAACCTCAAACTGATGTAGAAAGGTGGCACCTCACCGTCATGAGACTCGCCATTTGACACTGGCCCAAAAATCATTTCAGGGTGATCATCTTCGACATTCACCATGTCTGATATCGGATCCAAATTTAACATTTTAGATACTTGTCCTTTATAACTGTTGTTTTTCAATATTTCAGTCAAAGGGATGGATATTTTTAGTTTTGAAATCTCATTCTCTAAATTGAATGCGGGAATCCTCTCCACCTCTTTGACCGAGATTTCTTTCCTCTCCCTTTTTTTCAATGTAACTTGCTGATGTGCTGGTTTTTTTTATGTTGATTTGCTACTTTTTGTTTCAATCACCTCCTTTCCTTTCCTTTGTGTACCAGCTGAATCATTCTTTGGCGCTTCAACATCTTTCTTTTTCTGAATGGGTCTAACTAGCACATCCCTGTTTCTAAGTGAATATCGTTGTTGTTGGGCGGACAAAGCATTCATGTAGCCTCTTTGATATTCATTTGATTGTTCCTCCAAGATGGTGTCGCTTGCTAGAATGAAATCTCCATCTTTGTGCGCAGCTGAATTCTCTATATACTCCTCCTCTTTAGTGAGATAAGTAGGCAATTCGTCAGAAGTAAAGTATGATTTTCTCGCCTATTACATTCCCGTCTTCATTTGATTCCGGTCCATGCACAAAATTTTGCTGCAAAGGTGTTTGTAGTACTTGTTGTGCAATTGGATCTTGAGCTCGTTGATCTCTCTGTCTTATCCTATACTGTGGTTGTTGCTGGCCACAGAAGTTAGGATTTCTAACTTGTGGCTCCAGTTTGTCAAGTTTCCTCTCTCAAACATCTACTCTACCTTTCGAAGTAGTTGATCTACTGAGGAAGATTCTTCCTTTGCAGTGACCTTGTTTTCTGCTTTTGCTCTAGCCCTCTTGGTCAGCAAATTTGCTTCAACGCTGACTGTTATCTTCTGCATGTCTTCCATTGTAGCCGGTTCTCTTTCTCTCAATTGATAAGCCATATCAGCATCAAAACCATCCGAGAACTTCAACATGGCTAGTCCCACGAGTGCCTTAGATCATTTGGAATTTCATTATACACTGTATTGAATCTAATGCAATAATCTTGGACCAACTCACCAGCCTTTCTCTTGATTTGTTCATATTCAGACAGAATTTGAAGAGGGTTCTTTTTCACTTCCCATCGGTTCAAGAATTGTCTTTGTAGGTCTGCCAAGGTGGCGATACGTGCAGCCGGTAAACCTCTGAACCATTTCCTTACTTCACCCGCAAATTTTTGTACAAGAAGTCTCATCGCCACGTTTTATGCATCTATCTCATGAAGTTCATAAAAGTCTACCATTCTGTCCACATGTTGCTGCGCAGTAATGCCATTAGGAGTGCCATCAAAGAATGGGATTTTGCTTTGGTAATCAGCGGGCATATCATTTAAAATTTGAGGCAAAACAAGCGGTGTGAAACATGCAGCCATCACTCTTGGTGGATTTGTCCTCAGAGGTGTTGGAGGAGTGTGAATGGTTTGTAAGGGGCTAGCAATGGGAGTTTGAAGCTGAGCTATTATGTAGTTATCAATAGACCAGTTAGCCCTTTCCGTCTCCAAGTCTACAAGAAATTATGGATTGTGGACAGTAGAGTCAACTGCTCTTTCGGACTTGGTTTCAAACAATGATAATTCAAACTGCTCGTCAAACTCTAGCTCTTCAATGTACTCAAAAATTTCTGGGCATGAATGATATTTGAGCATGGGCAATATAGAGCTTTCTTGACGACGATTTCTTGAAATCAGATTGGGATTTTCGTGGATGAGCAGAGGGTCAAGGTCTGGATTAGCTCTAGTGTATCTTCGAGAAGCCAACGTGCTATTGAGAAAAATCAAAGGACACAACCTATTTTACATCAACCTATCAAATCCTAAACTTATCACCCAGAAGCTTAGAATTATTAAGAACCAAGGGGATTTGATTTCGTCCCTAGTGGAGTCTCCACTATGTTAGGACCTAAATCCGCCTCAGGCTGAAGGAAGACAAAATTTAGGGTAACCACAAACCACGCTCAGTCTGGTAGCTAGCCCTACCAAAATAGGAGAGGGCACTCTCCGAGTCACACTCAGTGAATAGATGAACGAAAAGGACTGCGTTGACTTTCAAACGAACTATTTATCTTAGGCTAGTAAGTGAAAATGAAAATAGGGAGTGATTTTTATGTATGACTGTGTTTCTGGGATGTTATGGAACCACTAGACCTTAATGACCACAGAACTGAATACAAAGGCACGGATTATTTCATGAGGCAAGGTACAGATTATTTCATGAGGCAAGGTAGGTGGAAATCATAGCAATTTAGTTTTAAGATATGGCGGAATGGAGAGATTGATTAAGAGGGTGAAAACGGCATGGACAACATGAATCCTTTTCAACAGAAGAATGAACACTGTACATGAAATTTTCCCATAGGCAGAGCAATAAAATTGAATTCTACCTTAGCTAACTTAGAAAATTTCAATGGAAATGAAAATGAAATGAGCTATGAAACATAACAAGATACATATGAAACATAAGAGACACATTTGCTACACTCACAACCACATGAATCTCATGAAACAGAGGCACTGCCTTTCATTAATCCTCTGTAAAAAATATACAATGCAGAAACATAGTTTATTTCCCACAGTCTCCCAGAAGTTACAAGCCAACCAACCCTTTGCAAATGGTTTGCATACAATATATAGAAAGTGCTATGGAGAGATAGAATGTCCAAGGGTTGGGGAGTTACTTGAATCATTACAAATTGAAGGTGGAGAGCCAAACAACAGCTACAGGTGCAGTGCCACAAACATGACAAATAGCTCAGTGGCCCTTTGCCTTCCTTTGCCACTTGGATAACTGACCATCTAGAGTGAAAATACTTATAAAACAGCCTTAGGTGCCGAAAAACTGAAGTACATATGAGTGGGCCCACTTACAAAAAGTCGGGAAGCGAAATTTCGCGAAATAGAGTCATTCTGGCCTTTTTTCCTATATGCATCGCGCTCCTTTCCTGTATGCGTCGCGCCACTTTGAGGCTGGTTGTGAGGGCCTTCCCTGAGTCCAAAATGAGGACAAGATAGCTCATTGGAAAGCCTGTCCTATCTACTTTCCAACCCCACTATATTTTTTGAATTTGGAGCTCATTTTCCCCTCTAGATATTCATTCTCCCAAGACTGCTTCCTGTGTGTCAAAATAGGGGCAGTGAGGCCATTTTTTAGTGTATTTTGCCCTTTTAGTGGCCAAGATCTTCTCCAAATTTCTTTCTCCTAGTGCCAGTAATTTTTATTTTGCATGCTGAATCCAAAATCACAAACCATTTCTCATTTGGATCTCCCAATCTTACGCGTCGCGCTAGTGACGCAGCGCGTATAGAGAAAAAACCTATTTTTGTGCCAAAAATTTGTCGTGCGACCAAAATTTTCCCACATTCCTTGAAATTTGGGCTGGAGGTCCTCTATGAAGTGCTATGCTGTGCCAAGGAAGCTTCAGCCAAGATTTGAAGTCAATCTTGTTCCTTTGCCTTTTTTTCTTCCTTTGTTGCTTTGCTCAATTTATCCTTCAAGCTCCTTATTCGGGCTTTTACGCTCATGTTCCGCGCCCTGTAATGACAAGCCATCCTCCTCAGTATGGCAGTGTCCCTATTTTCCTTCTCCAGCTT
Source organism: Pinus taeda (assembly GCA_000404065.3). Lineage (NCBI taxonomy): Eukaryota > Viridiplantae > Streptophyta > Pinopsida > Pinales > Pinaceae > Pinus > Pinus taeda. Next base: position 179,664 of record APFE030710632.1, on the reverse strand, counting down.
TTTCTTCAAGTGTAGGTTGACCTGATCCAACCAAGACTCACGGTCGTTTTTGATCTCTTGCTCCAAGGTAGTGAGCTCGATCCCTCTCTGCTGGACAGCTTGTCGACTTTCACGAATGCTTTGCAGCTCCATGATCATCTGTTGGTCCTCAAGCTGTTTGTTTCTCTGCTCCAGATACTTGATGACCCATCTAGCCCTCTCAAAATTCAGTATCAATTCTTTGATCTTCGTGTCCTGCTCTTGAATGGTCATCCTAAGTTTGGCATTTTTTTCCTCTGTATCGTCATCCAGAATGAGGATGATACCGGTCTCCTGTGCACCTGATGGCCCCTCATCATGCATGGGCTTCTTTCCCTTGTCCAATACCTGTGTAGTCGATGCCGGAAGTGAGGCCCCTTCCACCCTGGGTGGAGATAACACTCGCTTTGCTGTTGCAAACAAGAGCCTACTGCCTCTCTGATATGTAATGAAAGCTGGCATGGTAGTGGTCTCATGATGCTCATGCTGATAAGAATAACCACCCAACTCCTTCTCGGGCCCTGATAGTAGTTGTGGTGTGCTGAAGAAGTCACGGGAAATGAAGTCCTCCCAAGCAATGCCCTGCAATCCCAACTGATGATCTACCAAAATCCAAATGAGAGCAAAGTGGTAGACATTGTTAAGCTGCTGCTGAAGGGTCTTATGCAGCATGAATGTGCTCATTCTCTCTACGTTCTTGCATATGAAAAACGGGAGGTTCATGAGCCTCACCCTGATAAAGTGCATGAGCAGGCGGATATGATAGGCATACAGTCTAGAGAACCTCCCCTCACAACTGAAGTAATGATCAACCTCATGAGTGGAGCATACTCATTCTTCAAGTATCTAAAGGGAAATACTCTTGTGAGCTCATTCACGAATCTGGTTTTGATGTAAGGCTCATAGTGATGCCTTTCCACCTTCTTCTTCTTATGCCACTACTCCCCAACATTTGGAATACCTGTTGCCAACAATATAGCTTCGAGTGTCAAGGTGAAAGTAACCCCGGCCAAGGTAGACTGACCTCCATGTAGATGAAGCACAAATAACTAGGCCAACTCATGATGAACTCTGAAATTTGTCACCCTTTGACAAAATTTGAAGCATGATAAGTACTGGAAGGATGACATGGCAAGAGGGCATGCTTGTAGCTCAGTGAGGGTAGTGGGTTCATCCCTGACATGTCTGCCACTCTTGTGGTGTCTCCTAGGAGCCTGCTCTTCTGAAGATGAGTCACTATGTGTTTCCCTCTCATACTTGGATGAATGATGTGATGACATGATTGCAAGGTGAGCTATGATTAGGCTGCCCCTTTGATGATGGTGTGAGGCTGGGTGCCTTTGTAGTATATGTTACCAAGGCTAACAATCAAACAGGGATTGTTAGGAAGGGAGTGATGAAATGGGAATAGGGGTTATAGGCAGAAATTTGTTAGGGATGTGGGAGGAGTTTGGGATTTTTGATAGGGTAGGGTTAGGGGTTTCTATTAAGCAATAGGAGGAGGGGAAAGGGAATATGAGTTTGGTAGTTTAGGGCAGTGATGATAGGAAAAATGGCATAGGGGAACAAGGGAAAAATATAAGGGAGAAGGGGACCTTGGCATCAACAATACAATTGCGCAACCCTAACAAAATGGTATCTTGATGTCTTCATATGGTTGCTTTAATAGTTTTGTTTTGTCTCCATCATTGGGCATAAAATCACCATGTATTTAACAAATTTGATGAACAAGTGGGTTAATAGAGCCTACCTTGCAAATTTATGTGCTTCCCCAAAAAATTTGAGTGAATTTGGCACGTTCTGGGCACTTTGGTTATATGCGCCACGCCTTTGTCTATGTGCGCCATGCTCCAGGTGTGCGTTGCGCGCGTTCTAGACTTGAACAGAGGGCGGGGGTTGTGTGCGCCGCGCCCTTAACCTCACCTACAAACAACCTCTCGTTTCTTTTTTTTCTCCTTGGCCTGTATGCGCCGCGAGCAAGGCCCAGTGCGTCGTGCCCTGGGTATGCGTCGTGCGCATTATAGCTTTGAACTGGGGGCGGGGGCTATGTGCGCCACACCCTGTGTGTGCGCCGCGCCCCTAACTGTATGCGTTGCGCCCTGAAAACCGACTCCCACTCGCTCCCAATGCTCACCAACGCACTCCAATCACCTTGCAATGTCTCCCACTGGTTTTGATTTGCACAATGCCTCTCGTTGTGGTGCAAAACTTGTATATAAAGCTTTGGGAGAGATGAGTTTGATTTTTGCTTCTTCAAAAACCCATTTTCTAATGTTGTGTTTTGGCACTTTTTCGTTGACTTTAGAATACATTGATTTTCACTTTCCTTTTGAAATTTTAGCTCAAATGACGAAATTTTCGGCACTCTTTGCAGGGATTGCACAACAGGTTATTTGGCCATGGAAACCATGACTGCCTCTGAAAAATCAATTGGCGACTTTTTTGCAAATTTTGTCATAAATGACACTGTTTGACTTTTCTTCAAAACAGAGTTTTGAAGAAGAGTCGAAGTCTATGCACATGACGATGAAGCTTTCTGAACCATAACTATGTAAGGGCCTCACACTAACCTACATGGCTCTACTGGACATGTTTCAAGTACCAAATTGATGAATTCCTAGACCTGAACCTCGAAATGACCTTGTCCTTTAAAGGACCAGACCTTGACTGTCATGGGATTTGATGATGATTGACAAAAGACCTGAGCCAGCAGGAGCCAGACATGAGGGGGGATATGACTATAATGACCTTCTCCGTCAGATTATGGCATGCCCCCTAGCCGAATGCAACTGGGAGAATAGAGCGGGACACCTAATCATGAAATGCATAAAGAGTTTTGATCTCTAACGAAGGACTTAACCAGACCGACTCTAACAAAAGGCATCTTAACAAATAGCTAGATGAGTGGTGTGTTTTAAGCATCTATTTCAGTCTTTCTTTACTGTAGTAGGTAGCATTTCAATTCTCTCAATTAGGGTAAAATTCTCTTGTCTCAATTGGTAATCAAACTTCTTCTAAATCAATAGAAGGTTGGTTTGAGAAACCCTAGTGGTCTATCGCCTAGATCAGCAGTGAAAAAAGAGTTATCCCATTGCATCTATTTGTGTATACAACAATTTCACCTCCAAGTTTGTACGAACCCCAGGTTGATGAAGTAAAGTTGGTAGCCCCAAGAGTTGCAACATTCTTGCTACAATATTGGTGCTCATCAGCAAGCACCAATTCTTTGGCACCAAGGAAACACAGTGGTTCATTAGCCTCATAATTACCTGAATGTCTCCACCTTCTGCCTAGTAGGTTCATAAATATGAAATTTCCTAGTGGGTTCTTAAGACCTTAGAAAGCCACTTACAGTATTTTCTTCAGCCTCAAGTCAAGCCACTGCTCTCTAAATTATTTCATCTAAGCCAAAAAGTCACACAATTGTTTCATCAATTGTTCTCCATAGAGAAAACTCTCTCTCTCAATGGACTTTCTTCCAAGTCTAGGAAAACATATCATAATTGAACCAAACCGAGTAGCACTGCCCAAAAAAGTAGAAGCCTCGTCTACTCCCATCACCAATCTCTAAAATAATTATCCTCTCATCCTCTAATTTCGATGTTTTTTGTTTCTTGGTGCGTAGATATGTTGGCTACTTACATCGTGTGTAGAAGTTCTTGCCTCTTCCACTATGTGCATCAGCGATTATCTATTTCATTAGTTTCTCATGTTAAAGGCTATCACTACAATTTCTAGTTACATGGGCATAACGTCTTCGTTTCCCCGTGCAAGTCTACCGACAAAACCAGATTTCCATTTAATTCCCACTCTCCCTCTTGCATATTTTTCCAGAAAGTTCGTATGGTTCCCGACCATTCCTTTTTCCAATTGAATTTATTGTGAAATTAATTCATTAAAGCATGAAATACATAATGAATATTGACACGGTCTCCCATAGAAAATCTCCCTCCCAAAACTCTGGAATTTGTGTCCCAATTTCTAAGTCCTTTTTCATTTTAACAAAAATAGAGGTAATTTTTACAATAAGCGGGAATTCACTAGGGTTGTCACAAATACTTCTTTGGTTAGATCAATGTATTAAAATATGCCCTTACAAATTATTAAACATAATGGTTAAGAACATGTGCTCCCTTCTAAGAGGCCACATGTTGAAACTAGAGGGGTGTGGGGGGGAAGGGGAATGGGGGTAATACACCTTTATAAACTTTAGTGGTCAAACAGTTTGGTGGAGGTGGGTCCCTTGTCCTAAAACAAGAGGGTTTTTATACACCAATTTGGTCTAGTACTTTTAAGATAAAATCATGAACAATGTTTTAGATAAAAGAAAAATATAATATATGTACCAAATTAAAATATATAACATATAATAGTAGCTACAAATTAAGATTCATTTTATTATATAAATTTAAATAATGATTCCCTAACCACATTTAAATTTAATTAATAAGCACATAAAAACTTAATACTTACAATATAACCATATCTTAATCATGGATATTCACTCTCACTTTAGCATGGATATCATTAACTTGTAAATAGGCTTTCTTATAATAATATAACTTATTAATACCACATGCCCAAAATCCATAAATGGTTTCACAATAAAAATATTTGGTAAGTATTTTATTTTTAATTAATTTGTATAACTTTTTTTATTAATATAAAGAAAAATGTTTAATTACTTTTGAGATATATCTAAATCTTTTATTCTCACTGCTACTTGAAATATTCCATTGATATTCCATGGAGATTAAATCAAGATTTTAATAAAATCGCCATAGATGCAAGTTAACTATGGAAATATGCGCGAGGAGGGATCACATATTTTGAGGTACAAACTTTTCCTTAAGTTTTGCATTCAAAAAGAGATTTGTATCTTGAGAGATTTGATCCTCTATGCGGTAGATCTCAAGATGGAAATATATTTTTAAATGCAAAACATGAGAAAATGTTTGCACCTTAGGTGATTTGATTCCTCTGAGCCCTTGTAGATTTGGAGTTGAGATAGATTTATATTAGTTTTGAGCCAAACAATAATAAAATGTTTTAACTATAAGAATTTATGTAACATATACATAGTTGAATATTTTTTATTCTCTACGGATTAAAATGTTAATCCATGCCCACTTACATTTAGAAGTAGAAAACATCTCTCTCTCTCCCTCTCACTATATATATATATTAAATGTTACACATACACATATATTATATATAGATAGATAGATAAATAGACACACACACACACACACATATATATTAAAATATTACATGTCAACTTTATTAAGGAATTTAGACTTCTGTGATCCATAACATTGTTTAAAGAATCTTTGGCGAAATCACATAGAAATTCTTTTGTTGACACGTTTCGAACCAACCAGTGTGGTTCATCGTCAGGACAAGTTGAAGATCCAATCCAGCTTAGCTTGTTAAATAGTATGTGCAGAGACTCCAACGGCTATATTGCCAACGACTAATTTTGACCTAATGACCTAAGTCAAACCAATAATATGCTATATTATTAATTATTATTATTCTAAGAAGATAGTTAAATTTGGTAAATTATATAATAAAATATTCATTAGTTACTTGAACTTGTATATATATATATTCAAAAACTTAACTAATTCATATTAAAATAATATCCTTGGTATATCATATATTTATTTAATAATAATAATATTTTTATTATAATTTATCATTTAAACCTAATGGTCCAATTGAAATTAATATATTTTATAATTAATTTAATAATTTATATTCATTAAATTTAATAATTGATTATACAAATAATATACTAGATATATTAAATTACTGTTATTCTAAGAAATTAGTTAAATTAGGTAAATTCTAAAGAATTATTTGTTAATGTACTTGTTTATTAATAAATGTATATATATGTACCAAAAATAATATTGGTACATCATATATTTATTTAATAATACTATTTATTTATCATTTAAATCTACTAAGGTCCATTTGAAACTAAATTAATGAATTATATCCTCTATCAAGGAATAATTTAATAATTAATTTACTAATTTATATTTATTAAGTAATCTATATTTATTTGATACTCTATTAATTGTATATAATGTTATAATAGGATAATACTAATAGTATAATATTTATATAATTTCATAATATATAAAAATATACATAATTGAAATCAAGAAATAAGTAATAATTTATCAAATTACTACTTGAATATTAATATTCCAACAAATGATTGAAAAAGGGCTCGAAATTAAATTCATAAAGACCATATTAATGAATAATACCAAGTAATTAAGATAATAGAAGGGACAAACAATATAACATTAGGAATCTGAGAGGAGAAAATAAAAAAGCTAACTAATAAAAATTATAAAAACCCAAAAAGGACCAACCCCAGAATCAACCCCAAGGCCTTAAAAATGAGGGATAGAGGAGGCTAGGAAGACAGGGCTGGGACCCAGCAACTGCTAATCTTCCAGCCATCATCCCTATTAAGATTCTTCGGCCTTTTCTCAATGATTATAAAGATTATAATAAAAATTGGGAGGGTAATAATAAAGTAATTAATTATAATAATGATATCCTAATAAATGGGCATAGTGATATTATAAATGATTGTCACATTAATAGCTATTATAAGGGTAAAACAGTGGATTATGAGGAGGGTAATAAGAAAGTAATTAATTGTAATAAGGATATCTTAATAAAGGGGCATAGTGATATTACAGGGGATTGTCACATTAATAGCTATTATAAGGGTAAAACAATTGATTATGAGGATAATAATATAAATATAGAAGATAATAATAAGGTGATTAATTTTAATAAATTTGGTAAAAAAAGGGGTCTTGGTAATAAAGCTTCTAATTAAATTTATAGCTTTAATGGTAGTGGTGATAATATGGGTAGTTTTGTGAATGTTTCGTGTCCTCTCCCTCAGGGTAATAAGGTGATAAATTTATCCAGTTTTTCTTTTCCTCCTGCGGTCTTTAGCCTCTTAGGAAAAGGTCTTAATTTTGCCTTAGCGCCCAGGAAAATCTCGGTCGAAGACATCATCTGTGATGTGGAATGCGGCATTAAGAACCTTCCTTATAAGATTAAAGACACGATTAGGCAGGATTGTGCCATTGCCTTGAGGAGGGCTAAGCCTCCCCGTAGCAATATCAGCAAGGCTGAGTTTGAGGCTCTGAAGGCCTTGAACAAAAATCATGACGTCGTGGTCTTAAAAGCTGATAAAAGTGGGGCTTCCGTCCTCTTGGATAGAAGTGATTACAGGAATAAGATGCTTGATCATCTGTGTAATAGTGGGAGTTATAAGAAGTTGTCGAAAAATCCTCTTAGAAAGGTCTCCAAAGCAGTCGCTCTTGCGATCAAGTTGTGCAATTCCACTAATCCTCTATCCCAGAAGCTGATAGAGGGAAACCCCATCGCTCCTAGGATTTATGGCCTTCCGAAGGTCCATAAGGAAGGGGTTCCCCTGAGACCCATTGTCAACACCATAGGTGGTCCGACTTACCTCCTATCAAAGTTCCTCGCTATAAAGTTGAGGCCCTTGGTTGGTCAGACTGAGTCCTTTGTCAAAGACTCGGCCTCTTTTATCGATGATCTTAAGAAAATTAATCTTGAGCCCGAGGACATTCTGGTAAGCTTCGACGTGGTCTCTCTTTACACCTGTATTCCCATCAATGAGGCCATGGCGATGATTAATAGGCTCACTGACCCTGATACGGCTAAGTTGGTTGAGCTTTGCCTTACCTCCACCTTTTTTAGCTTCGAGGGAGAGTTCTATGAGCAAACTTGCGGAGTTGCCATGGGTTCCCCCTTGTCCCCTGTCGTCGCTAATCTCTTTATGGAGGATTTTGAGTCTAAGGCCTTGGCCTCCTCTCATCTTTTACCGAAGCTTTGGAAAAGATTCGTTGATGACACGGGCGTTGTCTGGTCTCATGGTCCTGATGAGCTGGATCGTTTTTTCAGTCATCTCAGTAACCAGTCCACCGCCATAAAATTCACAATGGAGAAAGAAGACAATGGTTGTCTTCCGTTCTTGGATATTCTCATCTCTAAGAAGGTGGATGGTTCCTTTTCTCATCAGGTGTTTAGAAAGAAGACGCATACTGAGCAATACTTGCATGCTTCTTCTCATCATTTCCCCACTCAAAAGTTAGGGGTTCTGAGCACTCTTGCCACCCGTGCTGTTAGAATTTCGGATGAAGGGAGCTTGGAATCTGAGAAGGCTCATCTCCTGGATATCTTTGAGAAGAATGGTTACAGTAGACACCTGGGTTGAAAAGCCTTCCTAAAGGCTAAGAAGGAGCCTTCGGTCCAAAGAGATCCTAAATATCGTGTCATGGGGGTTAACCTGCCTTACATCCAAGGGACCACTGATAGGATTGCGAGGATTCTTAGGAGGTACGATGTGCCCGCAAATTTTAGACCTCTCAGTAAGATCCGTGGCTCCCTAAGGTCGGTAAAAGATCCTATCGACCCTAAAGACATGAAGGGCATCTATGTCATTCCTTGTTCCTGTGGAACACCATATATTGGTGAGACAGGTCGCTCTATCAAGCAAAGGATGAGCGAGCATTCAGCTGACTTAAGGCATGGGAGGGCCAAGTCCTCAGCCCTGGCTGAACATGCCGAAAAGACGAAGCATCATGTTTGTATTGAGGAGTCTCAAGTCATTGCTAAGGTTGCGCAGTTTCACCATCGTAAATTTAGAGAGGCCTTGGAGATTGAGAAAAGGCCGAAGAATCTTAATAGGGATGATGGCTAGAAGATTAGCAGTTGCTGGGTCCCAGCCCTGTCTTCCTAGCCTCCTCTATCCCTCATTTTTAAGGCCTTGGGGTTGATTATGGGGTTGGTCCCTTTACCCCTTGGGTTTTTATAATTTTTATTAGTTAGCTTTTTTATTTTCTCCTCTTGGATTCCTAATGTTATATTGTTTGTCCCTTCTATTATCTTGATTACTTGGTATTATTCATTAATATGGTCTTTATGAATTTAATTTCGAGCCCTATTTCAATCATTTGTTGGAATATTAATATTCAAGTAGTAATTTGATAAATTATTCCTTATTTCTTGATTTCAATTATG
>APFE030710632.1:144669-162925 GCA_000404065.3 Pinus taeda | reverse complement strand
GCTTTTGTAGGACTCTCTGATTTTCATGTCCATTACATACCCCACTACAGGGGAAGGGTAGCCCAAGATTTGAACCCAAGACTTCCGGTTCGGTGAGACTTCATTTTCACGGCCACTGCCACTTGAGCTACCCCATGCGGACTAATATTTTTTTTGTAAGTTTGGTAGAACTTTCTCATTTTCGAGTTTTTACATGTCTATTATTCACCCCATTTCTGGGGAGGGTAGCACAAGAATCGAACCCAAGATCTCCAGTTCGGTAAGACTTCATTTCCACTGTTATTGCCACTTGAACTACCCCATGCAGACATTATTATTTATATTTTCATTATTATTATTTATATTTATTATTATTATTACTAATTAATTCTATGTTTATTATATATTTATATTATATTATTATCCTTATCTATCATTATTATTCTTCTTATCTATGGTTTCCAATGTGTAGCGAAATTAATTTATTTTCAAGGGGCTTATATTATTATTCATCTATCAAGTTAATATGTTGTTCATGAATTAAAATAAATAGAGGAATTAGCTGAATGCTATTTTTGTTAGTTTATCAATCTAGGTACTAAGTTCCATATTTATATTAATTACAATTTTTTTTATTTGAGAACCTATGCTATTATTCGTGGGGGGTGAGCAAAGGGTTCCAATTTTTGCTAATTTTCAAGCCTCCATCCCTATTAAGGTTTCGAGGGTGTTTTATGATTTCAATAGTTTCTCTAACCTTTCACTTGAAATGGTGATCTTCCTTGGCAATGACCTTGGCGTCTTCAAGGCATATATGGTGATTAGTTTTACCTACATGCTCAGCTAAGGCTGAAGAGCGGGTTCTTTCGTTACGGATATCTGCACTATGCTCTTTGAGCCTAATCCTTACGGACCTACCCGTTTCTCCTATATATTGATCCCCACAAGAGCAGTTGATGATATATACTCCTTTCTGTTGAAGCTGTTCTTGGTTGTCCTTAACAGATTTCATTCTTTGTTTAATGGTAGACCAGGGTTTGAACGCAGTCTTTATATTTTTCTTTTTGAGGATTTTAGCTATCTTTTCTGTGACTCCTTGAATGTAAGGAAGGTAGGCATTAGAGGTTGGGGGGTCTTTCGCCTTGTTTATATTGCTATCAAATTTGGCCTTTTGAATAGCTTTGTATATGCTTTTATTGTTGTACCCTAGGTTGGCAAATGTTCTTTTTAGGTAAGAAATTTCTTCCTCAGTATGGTTAATATCCGAAATTCTACAAGCTCTAGTGAAGAGGGTCTGCAGTACCCCCATTTTTTGGGCTGGGTGGTGGTGCGAATCAGCATGCAGGTAGTTATCCATATGGGCTTTCTTTCTAAATACTTTGTGACCTATGGAACCATCATTTCTTCTTATGAGGAGAATGTCCAAGAATGGTATGCAATTATTTTCTTCTACTTCCATTGTAAATTTGATGTCTTCAGACATGCTATTAAGATGGTCCAAAAACTTGTTAAGCTCATTCTCGCCATGAGGCCAGTTGACACTGGTATCATCTACAAACCTAACCCAAGATTTAGGTTTTAATGGGTATGAATCCAGAGCCTTCTTCTCGAATTTTTCCATGAAAAGGTTTGCCATGATTGGCAAAAGAGGTGATCCCATAGCAACACCCGAAGTTTGTTCAAATATTTCACCTTGGAAGGAGAAGAAGGTGGAGCGAAGACAAATTTCAGCTAATTTAGCAGTCTGGGGGTCTGCTACTTCTTTAACTACCTGAATTGCTTCATCTAGGGGGATTTTGATGAAGATCTGGACCATGTCAAAACTAACGATTTTATCTCCGGGATCTAGCTTAGTATTTTTAATGTATTTGACAAACTGATTGGAATCTTTAATGTAAGAGCTAGTCTTGCCCACTAGCGGGGATAAAATGCTAGCGACATACTTAGCTAACTCATAAGTGGGTGACCCTATAGTGTTGACTATAGGTCTTAAGGGGACTTCTTTTTTATGAATTTTAGGGGCTCCATAGATCCTAGGGGTGATTTCACTATTAGGGGTCAATCGTTTTTTTAGTTTATCATCAAGATTGGTTTCTTTAATGGCTTTCGTTACCAGGTTTGTGATTTTGGAGATGGGGTTTTTCTCTAATTTCTTGTAGCTACCACTATTATATAAGTGGTCTTTCATTTTGTTAACATAATCTTCATAGTTCATAATGACAATGGTGCCTCCTTTATCAGCCTTCAGAATTACAATGTCCTTATTATTTCTAAGACTTTTTAAGGCTTTAATTTGTTCAAGGTTTAGGTTTCTTTTAGGGGGCTTGGCTTTTCTTAGGATAACGGCACACTCTTGTCTAATGAGATCTTTATCTTCATCCTTAAGCGTCTTGATTCCGTCTTCTAAGTTGCAAATGATTTCTTCATTGGGGATTTTGTTAGGGCCCAAGGCGAAATTTAGACCTTTGTTAAGGACCTCTATTTCTTCCTTCTTCAACTCATAAGAGGAGATATTAATCACTTTCTTGTTCATAGTTGAAGAATCCAGGTTTTCAATTTTAGGGTTTTTTTTTATTTTATGGTTATCTTCCTTATTATTCTGAATGGTGCTTTCAAAACTCCTATCTATATTCATTATATCTAATCTATTATTTATATTGGGCTTATTAACTAACAATCTATTTAAATTGGCGTTGTCAGTTACATACCTGGGAGGAGCGCTCCACATGTTGCATGCTCTAGCTTCTGAAGTGTTACTGAGGAAGTCTTCTTTGCTGTTGCGCAGAGATTCTTTGTCCAATCCGATACCAGCTGTGTGTTCCAGTTTGTTTGTGCTGCCTGTTGTAATATCTAATGCGTTTTCGAGGTATTTTTTGCTGCGCAAAGTTTCGTATACAACCCCAATTGCGTATTCATCTGTTATTACTACGTATTTATTTATTATTACTGTGCTGGGTTGGCTAGGATCTGGACTGCGCAGTGTTATGCCTTCTTGTTCCGTATTCGCATTGGATTCCATTATTGCTTCAGCGTTGGAGACACAACACTGTAAATAGCTCCACCTGCTGCTTGTTATAATATCTAATGCTTTGTTTACAGCAGCAGCATCGTTTTCGACTGTTATTACAACACTGGGTTGGCCATCCGTCCTCGTGTTGGTTGTTATCGTATTGTTTATGCTACATTGTGCTATGTTCTCTTGTGCGTTGGGCTTCATATTTGTGTTGGATTCCACCATTTCTTCAGCGCTGGAGCTACTGTGTTGAATGTTGTTTGTGTGTACACCTGTATTACGCATTCCAACAGTAGGGTTGTTCCTATTGCGCAAGAACTGGTCATTCTTCCCACGTTGTTCCAGTTTATGCAGTTTGCCCAGGTGCTTTAACTCAGCATTTTCTTTTTCTTTGTTGGCCTTCAGTGCTGCGGAGGTATCTATGACCTTCCATAGGTCCTGTTCGATTGTTGCTGCTAGTTTCAGGTGGGTTTTGAAGGTTGCTGAGGATAATATTCCTAAAGAGGCTCTGGTTTTCTAAGTTTCTAGGCGAATCAGGGTTTTACTGAATCGGTCAAATATTCTATGGTATTTTTGGTTATGCAACTTGTGTTTTATGCAGGCAAAGGTAGGGGCAATATTAGAGTCACGGCATTGCTTGAGGAAGTGTAGATCAGCTTCTTTTCTCTATATTTTAACCCTTGTTCTTTCGAGATTACGAATCTCTTTCCAAGTATCCCCTCCATGTAGGGTAACTATTTTGGATTGTAGATTACTGTGGTGTGGTTTCTGAGAGGAGTTCAGATTTTCCATAGTGTTCATCTTTATATTGGTCGACGTTTCGAGTCTAGACCCAGACTCATCATTAGGACTGATATACGGAGAAAAGAGAGAATCTTCCTTGGCAATGACCTTGGCGTCTTCAAGGCATATATGGTGATTAGTTTTACCTACATGCTCAGCTAAGGCTGAAGAGCGGGTTCTTTTGTTACGGATATCTGCACTATGCTCTTTGAGCCTAATCCTTACGGACCTACCCGTTTCTCCTATATATTGATCCCCACAAGAGCAGTTGATGATATATACTCCTTTCTGCTGAAGTTGTTCTTGGTTTTCCTTAACAGATTTCATTCTTTGTTTAATGGTAGACCAGGGTTTGAACGCAGTCTTTATATTTTTCTTTTTGAGGATTTTAGCTATCTTTTCTGTGACTCCTTGAATGTAAGGAAGGTAGGCATTAGAAAATGTGTTTGTATTATTCCTACCTTGAAAATGTGTTTGTATTATTCCTACAATGGGTTTCCCAATAGGAAATATATGGTATAGACTAACCCATAGGGTTGGTTTGATAAGCACAAACCTAAGGGATTTCCTGAGAAATTCAAGGAACAAATATTTGAGGGGTAACTGAAAAAATCATTTGTGATACTCGTAGGATAGGTGTTTGAGGAGACTTTGGAACTGGTTGTGAAACAAGTGTTTGAACATGTGTCTGTGGTGTACTCTGAATAGGTCATTGAATCAGTTGTTGAATAGTTGTTTGTGGAATTCCTTGGACAGGTTGTTGAACAATTGTTTGAGGAACCCCTTGAAGAGGTTGATGGACAGGCATGACAATACTTGGAATAGGTATTAGAGGAATAGGTTGTCCAGTAGGCCGAACAATTTGATAAAGTGGCAGCTGTGGAGCACCTAGACCATATTATTGAGTAAAATAAGGGTTCCAAATAGTATTCATCCCTAGATAAGAACTACCAAGAAAAGGTTGATTTACAACAGGTTGACCTAAACCAGTTTGAGGTATTTGACCATAAGTTTTGGTAAAAGGTTGAACCCCAAAAATAGGTTTAACTCCAGGTGGAAGATAAGGTGGTTGCCCCTCAAGTTGGTAATAAACATGAGTTGGGATTACTTGAGGGTTATTACAATTAACAGATATCATATGATATTTCTAGTCTAATATCATAAGTGCTTCAAGCATGGAAGTCATGCTCTGAACAATAGACATAGATAAACCAGATGACCAAGTAGAAGGTTGAGGAGAAGAAGCAACTCCTGAAAAAGTTCTAGTAAGTGACTGGTATCTAGGGGGAACTGATGGACCACCATACAAAAGTGATTTAGGGGAGATGGTGAACATAGATGAATCAATGGATTGGATCCCAATAGGAATTTCTGACATGGTTCTTTCTGGTGGATAAAAAGGAAAGAGTGACAGTGATAAATTATGACCTAAAAAATTCAAGGTGGTAGAATACCAAGGGTTAGCTTGGAAAGCAGAGAAAGGAACTCTTAGGTCAAAGTATTCACTACCGGCAAATGGAGAATGAGGTGTTTATGCCTTTTCATTTCTAGTAATACATTCAATTCTAATTAACCCAGGAGGTAATTCAATTGTAATTATTAGCTTCCTTCAAGGTGAAGGTGGCTCAGGAGTATGAGCTAAATAAATCGAAGGTGATTTAGGTTGAGAAACTTCAGACTCAGGTTCTTCTATGTTTGGTTTGGTTAGTTCAGCATCTGAAACTTCACCAGTATTAGATTCAATTTGAACTACTTCTATAATCTCTAGGCAAGAGTGAACTAAGCCTGATTCTATTTCTTTCATTGGATTCACTTCGATTTCCACTGTCTTAGACTATAAAAAAAAAAAATTATGTTCTAGGTTCTTTTGAGGTTTAAGATCCTTTTGACTTTGACCTTTCAATTATTAACTTTTCCAATTGACTAGGTGTATATTCAGGTGGTTTACCTTGCATTCTATGTGACTACCTTAATGTTTCAGCCAAGATGAAAATTTATCACAAAATCAATTAATATTCACAATCCAATCCTAACGTCGCTAAAAATTAAAAACAAACAATTTAACACACGCAAAAATAACTAAGGGTTCAAACCATGCAAACAAGCTTTTCATGATGAGCTCACTAGTTTGTGATGAAATCCAACGTCGCAAAGATCAAAGTGAAAAGCTGTTATAGAGTGGGCGGAACCAATTACACCGAAAACCTACTCAATGAAGCAATCTAGTGCAAGTAACTTCACTTATGCCATCTCGAGTGAATATTACCCTCCAAAAAGTCCAAGTGAGTCTAGGCAACATCTGTTCTAGGTACAACAGGACCTTCCCTTGTCGTCACCTTGGGTAATATCCCTAATATTATCATCACTAAGGTTACCAACTACAATAATTCAACCTGGGGGAACAGTTGCAGATTGGATGTACACATAAGGGCAAAGTATCAAAGCTCTATCCCCTTGAAAGATCCTCAAAATTGTTGATTGGAGGTTTAATTTAGGTTACCCCAAGTACCTTTCAGCGCTATTTGTAATACGTATAAATCATTGTACCATATCCAATGAAGTGGGTATGATCACTTCACCAGTTCTGATATGATCTTGTGCTTGACTCCTTTGTAAGGGGAGCTTCTTAGAGAAAAATTGTAATAATTGATTTATCTCCCTATCGCAAGATTATAATGTTTGTATGCAACTTTGGAAAGTTTACTCACTTCCCTATTCCAAAGCACTACAACTTAATCTACTGTAGGTGGAAAAGAGCCCTACAAATAACACTTTCTAAGTTGCTTTTATTAGTGTTGATTTTAGGAGTTGTTATTTACTCAAAGTTGATGGATGTGAAACTGATGCTATTATCACTTGACGCAAATCCTAATGCAATAGAAAATGAAAATCTAATCTTTTTATTTCAATGAAAAATATATATGAAATAAGGAGAGATTGTTTCACTTTTTCAATTGAAATATAAACAAAAACTCTAACCCCCACTATATTCCTTTTCCTAAAATGCAACTATCCAATTTTGAATCACTCAACTATTGAAAAATAACTTCAAATTTTCATTTTTCTCATTAACAAAAAATATTCAAGAAACTTCTCTTTTCATACAATCACTCAGAAATTTGAAAAAATCAACAAGAAACCAATAATGACTAAAAAAGTTTTTTCCCCTATTGAATGCTATAAATATGCTTGAATTAAAAAATATAGTTCATGAACACTTCAACAAATAGAAAGAAAAATGAATTTTCATTATAGAACAATGATAAGAAGTATTTTCATAAAAAAAAATACCTAATCCTGTAAACCATTCACTTTGACATTTAAAATAAACATTTTCAAAAGAGAAAACTGGACTGAAATCTTGATCGAATCGATAGGAAAATAAATAAATAAATAAATAGAAATAAAAAATAAAATAAAAGTAAAGTAAAAATAAAAATAAAAAAGATAGTCAACACAACAGGACCAACAAATCTCTTTTTTGATAGGTTGATCATTCATCAGACAAGGCTATACCCTAATTTTCAAAAACAAGACTAGTCACAAGAAAAACCCAAAATAAAATTCAGTCAGACCGACAAACACTCACAGGAGGTTCAAACAAGTGTAAAACAATGGGAAAAAACAAAAAGTTTGGATTTAAAGAGGAAATAACTAAGTTTTTCAAAAATTCCAAGTATGTACACAAGCTCTAGAGTAAACTAGTGTGCAGAAGTTGTGTTGTTGAAAGGTAAGTGCACAAAAGTGTGCATTGTTCCTAAAGTATAACTGTGCATAGTAGGGAAATTAAGAAAAAATAAAAAATAAATCAAAATCTAGCCCAAAATCCAAATTTCTAAATTTCTAGACACTCAAGGAATGTTTGTGCAACAGGTTTAAAAGTTCAAAAAAGGAAAACTAAAGGAGATTAAAACAATTCCCCGATATGGTCGCCAAATTTTTATGTGGACTTATCCCTCTTGCGAACAAGAGTGATCTCCCTAGACTTCAAAGAACCTAGTAACAAATAAACAAGAACTTCTACCATTCTCTAGACTCTGATTGACTAAAAGAAAATACAATGATAGAGGCCTATTATTGATTTCATGAAATTATTGATGAAGTCCTTTTCAAAGCTTTCGTCCATTCTCTCCTTGACGCTTTAGAGTTTCTCTCGTCCCTCCCCATAGCTTCTCCATAAAATCATTACAGAGATCTACATAAACAAAGACAAACAAGAGATCAAAGAATCCAACATATAATCAAAGAGATAAATGGACTAATTAACCAATTATATACCATAAACTAATTAATATGCAATCACAACCTATGTAGGTTATCAAGGAATCCTACAAATTATATCAACAAAGATGTAATTAAGAAATAATAATTGCTTCTATATTAATAAACTGCATAAAATCCTTACAACCTTATAGCCTTGATGTTGCAAGTCTCTTCTAGAATATCCAACCCTTTCCCTTGCAAGAATATCCTTCCAACCTAATCTCAATAGTGTAAATCTACTTCCAACAACCCTCCCCCAATCCCCAAACTTGTAGTAGTTTTACAGGCAAAGAATGGGAATTTATGGATCCATTCTCCAAGGGATGAGATCTACTATTAGTGGGATAGGGGTTCCACAAAGGAAGGGGAGTTTCTCCATGATGGGAGGGATTGGGGCTGAATAGGCACCCATTTGAAGCTTGTTGGTTGGGATAGATGCTACCAAAAATGCTTCTAGACTTTAATTTTTAATTTTACATTCATTGAGTTAAATTTTCAAGTCATAGTGTAAGATAGTGTGTACTTAAGTGCATCTTTTAAAGGCCTTCTTTGCGTATGCACAGAAATTAACTAAGAAACTGTTAACATAGCCAAAACAAGTTTTTTGTACCATGGGATCCAAAAATTCCACTTCCTTTGGGATGATTTAGATACTAACTTTGCAGGGGAATATCCTAGGACACATTTGTGGATAGTGAAATATCCAAACTGATGGTCATTTGCCTAATGCAGCAAAATCATGTGTAACAGATACCTGCATCTATTCTAGGAACCTCATTTATAAGCTCGTTTCTATAATGATTCGAGGTTTTGCATGCTAATCAAATCAAGTAGAAAAGGGAAAGGGGAAAAACTATAGTCAGCATGCTAATATCAAAGGTATTTATAGAAAAATATGAAGGAACAACCTCTACTACTCTCAATAAGTAGGGATCCCTCTTCCACCTCAATGATATAAATGTCAATAAAATTTGAAAGTAATAAAATAAAATGAAGGTGAAAGAAGAGAAACACTTCCTATGCAGAGAGGTGAAGAAAGTAACTTCGTTGAGGTACTAAACAGGCCTGCTGGTAGCGAAGAAATTCTTGTGTTCTTGTAGTGACTTCTTCGAGGTACTGAATAGCCTCTCTGGTAGTGTAGCAACGCCAGAGATGAAAATTCATACGTTGGTTATCTTAAACTTGCCATTATATATTACCCTTCTCCTGAATTGAAACAATTATGATATAGTTAGCTTTATGGATGTGTTTAATTGAGAAATGAATGGAGGGGACTACATCTATAACTAGGTTAAGTGGGAAAACTAAAGTAATACACACGATGAATCAATACTTCCTAATAAGCTAGACCTTGTGCATAAAGTTAGACCAAGGGAGAGAAGCTTGAGTTCTACCAGTGTGTCATCAAGTGTTGTCGCTGCTACAACACCCTCCAAAATTTTGTCCTATTTCCAAATTTTGGAGCCTACTTTGACCTTGTAAGTTGTTGCTTCTATTAGTAATATACATCCTATTTAAATCATTTAAGCTTTATAGTCCCTTTTTGAATAAAATCTAAGTGTCGTCTTTTGGCATGGGAAGTGTCGCACATTGTAAAAGAAGAGTTATGGTTCATTGTAAGAGGAAACTGTGGTACCAATGCGTCGGATTTACCATATATAAATGTACTAGACTCATTCCCAAAGTTGTATGCATTATTTTTTTAGTTTCATCATTGGCATCACAAATTGTATCTTAAGTGTTGCACTTAGGGAAAAGTGTTTTTTTGTTGTTGCATCAAAGGGATTATGTTAATTTTAGGTGTTGAGAGTTCAATATTATGTTGTCAATTGTTTTGAGTATGTGATCTTGTTCAATTTTATCTTGGTTTAATTTCTTCCTCACTAATCCCACAGTTAGCCAAAGTATAGAAAGTTTCATGCCTAGCCAACCTAGACTCACTTTTCCCCATTGAAGTGTGAATTACGTAGTTGCAAGCCTAAGTTTGTGTCCCTGACTCTTGGAACTTCACAATGCACAACTACTGCTTACAAGGATTGTACATTACGTAGTCACAATGCTCAAGAATAGCCTCTTTCTCCCAAGAACTTCACAATCCTGCCTCCCATCTAACCTCTTTGTGTGCATTACGCAGTTTTAGTTAGCAGTTTGTTTCTCTGACTCCCTGAACTGCACAATCCACTAGCCCAGTCTCCCTCTAGAACTATGCATTGTGCAGTTATAGTGGGCAAGCCTACCTCAATTTGAATCTTACTTCTTAGGCCTCCAGTTACTGAACATTTCATAGTCACATTCATCAATCCTTCACTCCTATCCTCTGGAACTATGCACTGTGAAATCCCTTATCCTTCCTCCCTATCCAGCTCTCAATTCCAATCCAATCAAAGATTCTCATGAAGAAATATATACTAGGATATTTCCAGACTGATGTCATATTTTCATGAGTGAATTTCATTTGTAGGTACTATATCTTAAAATGATAGGATGATGCTTATAAACGAAGAGATTCAAGAGACTATGCTAGAAAACACCTATGAAGTTTTGAAGACAAGATGATAGTT
The DNA here is from genome assembly GCA_000404065.3 of Pinus taeda. Classification (NCBI taxonomy): domain Eukaryota; kingdom Viridiplantae; phylum Streptophyta; class Pinopsida; order Pinales; family Pinaceae; genus Pinus; species Pinus taeda. The sequence continues at coordinate 152,326 of APFE030710632.1, read as the reverse complement.
GAATGAGAAAATAAAGGGAAACTATATTGTGATAGAAACTGAAGGACCAACATCACAATGAAGACTCTGTATCCCTAAGCCTTTGGAAGGAGGACAAGGAAGAACATGTGACATCTTACATGAATACACAAAGATAAGAGTAAGAGGATAATTTTTACATTGACACATCGACATCAAGTCCATGTCATCAGTGTCAAGTCATGTCTTAAACAATGTAAACTTTGAAATGGGAACTCTAACCAAAAAACCCCCAAAAAACATGAAAAACGTTGCTAAAAAACAAAAAGTTTCAATGCTGGAATAACACTTTTTTGTAGGGTAAATTTTCAACATGTTTTGATTTCCATTTTTTGAGCTACGCACACTCCTATGAGCTCCCCTGGTGTGCCCGAGGGTCTCAACCACCTTGCGTTCAAAACAATCCATAGTGGCATCCTGCTATGTCCATGGAGCCACCGAACCACCGAAGGATGGAGATCCTCCTCCAGGAAATCAATCTGAGCAAGAAGAAAATGCAGATGCCTTTACATCCTTGATCTCAGCCATTGGCCCTCCAAAAACCAGATCGTCGATATCCAAGTTTGTGAAGAAACTCAAAGATATCGCAGAGATCTCTCTCCCTCTGTCTCTACCTCATCAGGCAATGTTGTCTCTAGCAAAAGGGGATTGGTTCGTTAGTTTACAGGACTATGACCATCCCCTCATTCGGTTCAGAAATGGGATGAAAGGAACTTGACCTCTTCAATAAGCGGAAAAATTTCCATAAGATTTTGTGGAAGAGGGTATTACACCTTTCACAATGAAACAAAGGAAGATTGAGACTTAATCTTTAGAAACGGCCCATACTTCATGGACATGTGTAGGCTATACCTAAACAAGTGGACTCGTGACTTTGATCATGAAAGGGATGTTCCCAGCATTGTGTCGATATGGGTAAGACTTCTTCACCTTCATCTTCACTGCTAAGGAGATGAATCTGTCAAGGCCATCGAGAATGTTGTGGGGAAGTATATTGACAGATGTGAACCAAAAGAGAACATGCATGCATGTGCGAGGATTTGTGTCGAAGTGGACCAAGGGAAAGGGCTTCCGAAGGTAGTAAAGATCAAAGTAGTTCAATGGACACACATACAACATCTGGACTATGAGCAGATATCATTCAAATTCAAGGTATGTCATGAATACGATAATTTTGCAAATAGATGTCCAAAAAACAAGAAATTGAAAACCTAGAAAAGTCTAAATCAAAATGGGAACAAGTTGAAAAGAAAAAATCAGCAAACAAACAACCCCTCTCTTCATCAAGCCATCCATAGGTTCCCCCTAATCCTTCTCCATCATCCACCATCGTAGCCAACCCCCTCATAATCCCTTCATCCTTCATTAATCCCAACCCATTTTGACCTCTTAATGACCCTACTATACCTCCTTAATCCCCCCTCTCCCACCCCATCCCTCCCCTTCCCATATCCTCACCCCCTCAATCCCTATTACCCATCGCAGCCCCCCTCCCACCTCAGTGGAAAACTTTTTGACAAGAAACCAATCTAAGGAATCTCTCCAAATCTTAGATCACCAAAAGAAATCAAGAATGAAATCTAAAAAAGAGCTTAGAGATGAAGTGGTAGTAAAAGAGATGGCTTTAGAAATGCAGTAGCCCTTGGATTCCGAGAATAATGAGAAAAACAAAAATCATCAAAGAGGGAAAGGTCCCTCAACACAACAACCAAATAAATAATGATTGTGGTCTCCTAGAATTCCCATGGTTTTGGGACACATTTTAAAGTAAATGCAGCAAAATATATTTTAGTAAAGGAAAACCCAGATATCCTTATGCTTTAGGAGACTAAAACTAGTTGCCATGACTCAGAAAAAAATAATCAAAAATATAAAAAATTGTGAAGGAATAGCTCAACAAGCCATAGGGGCCTCAGGGGGAATTTTTACACTATGGAGGAAAGGAAAATGGGAGCTACTACAGCAAAAAAAGGAACAACATTGGATTCGAACAAATCTAAAAGAGACAACCACCAATGAGCAATTTTGCATCGTCAACATATACACTCCTGATCACTTCAGGGAAAAAGAGAAATGTTGGAATACGGTTCAAGAGACATTAAATGAAACTCATAATAGAAAAATAATTTTGGGAGGGGACCTCAGTCTTGTCTTAAATGTAGAGGATAAATTTGGAGGGACTTACCATGCAAACCCCTCAAGGGATTTCATTGAAACCATTATGGAAAAAACAATCTAATAGACATCCCTCCAAACAATGGTAAGTACACATGGAACAATAAAAGGGTACGAAACAACAATATAAAGGAAATGTTAGATCATATTTTGGTTCAAGATAGCATCATCTCTAACTACAATTCAACAAGATCAAGAATCATTCATACAACAACATTAGAGCACAAGCTGGTTGTAATTACTATGGGGCTGATGGACAATAAAGGTCCATTACCTTTTAGATATTGCCCAATATGGAACAAAAACAAAGAATTTAGAAAATTAATTACGAAAGTATGGTCTCAAAAGGTCATGGGTCTCCCTATTATATGTGGGAAACCAAGCTTAAAAATCTGAGAAAGGAACTGAAGATATGGGCCAAAGAAAACTAAAAGGAAACCAAAAAAGAAAGTCTAAGCTATTAAAAAAGATGGAGAAACTTCAAGAGGCAAAAGAAAGCAAGGAGGAGGACAAAGAGGATCATCTCCAAGAAAAGGATCTCTTTTGGGAAATATATAAAGAGAAATGGAAAGAAGAGGAAGAGGCGAGACTAAATTCAAGAAGCCCGTGGTTAAAAGTAGCAGACAAAAACATAGTTTTTTTTCATAATACTATGAAAATTAGAAGAGCTAGAAATCAGATTGACAAAATCCAAGTAGAAGAACAGGAAATTATAGGAGTAGTTGAATTAAAAAAAGAGGCTCATAAACATTTCAAAAACCTCTTAACATCAAATGGAGAAACAACAGATTATGAAATCTTTTTGAAATCAAGATAAGTGATGGGAAAATTGCAGAAATCATGCAAGAAATCAGAGAAGAATAAATAGAGGTAGTTGTTTAGAGCCTTCATCTGGATAAGGCACCATCCCTGGATGGTTTCACAATAGCATTCTACATGCAGCATTGATAGATAATAAAAAAGGATTTAGTAAGAATGATAAGAAATTTGTTTAATAAAAAAAATTGGGAGGTTCCACCAAATCCTCTTATCTAGCATTAATCCCAAAGGATGTTAGACCCTCCACCTTTAGCAGATCTTGGCCAATTTATTTGTGCAAATCTTCTTTTAAAATAATAATGAATATAATATCCAACCGAATAAAGAAAGTTCTCCTTGATATTATTTCGAAAAATCAAGGAGGCTTTATACCAAATAGATAGATTATGGACAATGTTCTAGTCATCGAGGAAGCTCTCCACTCAAGCATGCTAAAAAAGAAAAGGGAATCATGATAAAATTGGATATGGCCAATTCTTTTGACTAGGTAAGTCTTCCCTACCTCATTGTTGTCTTAAATAAATTTGGCTTCTCATGTGAAATCATTGAAGTAATCAGTGCTTGCATTATGGGACCTTGGATAGCCTTGTTGATAAACAGAAGACCTAATGAGTTCTTTCAAAGCTCTAGAGGGTTGAGGTAGGGATGCCCTCTTTCACCTTTCTTATATATAATAATGGTTGACTCATTAAGTAGAGCTTTGGAAAAGAGAAGGAGAGAAAGAACTCTAACTGGGTTGCACATCTCTCATGGAGCTATAAGCATAAATCACCCCTTGTTTGCTAATGACACTTTGTTATTGGGCAGAGCTTCATGCATAATTTCCCAAAGATTCAAAAAAATCCTTGATAACTTTATGGAGGTTTCGGGTGGTCTCTTAAACAATGCAAAATGTAGAATATATGGTTGGAACACTACATCTCGCACCATGCAAAGAATATCTTAGATTCTTGAGATTCCCATACAAGAAAACTAGAACCATTTATTTTACCTTGGCCTTCCCATATCTAAATAAAATATTAAGGCTGAGTTGTGGAGCACTCAAACTAAAAAGATGAAGGAAAAAATCCAAAGTTGGGGAATGATGTGGCTGAACATTGTAGGCAGGGTGACTCTAATCAAATTCATGCTTACTACATTGCCAATTTACCAATATGCCACTATTCTGGCTCCAGCTAGTATTCACAATCAAATGGAATTAATAATGAGAGGTATTCTATGGTAGGGAGGGAAAAAGGAGTCCAAAAAATTCATCTTGGTAAAATGGGAACAAGTAATTTTTCCCTACGAGAAGGGAGGCTTATCTATAAGGCTTCTTGGATTGATGAATGTTACCCTTGGGGATAAAATTTTATGGAGAATGATAACTAGTAAGGACATTTGGTGGAAACAAACTTTGGCTTTGAAGTAAATAAACCATCAAAGAACACACTTACTGGTTGAAAGTGTCCCAATAAGGCCATGCATGCAAGTATGGAAGCTAGGTAAAAAAATGATACCTACTCTCATCAAGTACACTTCAAAGATGCCCGGCAATGGTAAAAGTATCAAGTTATGGGAAGATAGAATCATGGGGAAGGAACCTTTAGCTTCCCTTCCAGGTTTCCAAGAGATAAAAGAATGGATTCAAGCCAAGGGGATAACCTCCCTACATTCTATTTCTCATTCGGAAAATAGATATTGGCAAGATTGGCATATTCCAAATCTCTCTCCAAATTTAGAAAGCCAATGGGATCTCTTAGTGCACCACCTCAAAGGATCAGCCCCAACAAACATGGAGGACAAAGATACAATCATATGGGATCCTAGTGGAGGTGCCTATTTAGTCAAGTCTAGATATAACGCTCTCCAAGCTCAGCAAAATGAACAAGACTGGGCACTATGGAAGTCTATATGGAAAACAGAAAGTCTCCCTAAAGTTAAAATATTCAGTTCGACCCTTCTAAAAGGAAAAATTCTTATTGTTGAAAACCTTAGAAGAAAAGGATTCTCCGGCTTGTCAAGGTGTTCAATGTGCCTAAATGAAGAAGAATCCATTCAACACCTTTTCCTAGATTGCCCATTTACTAGATAGTGTTATAAGCAACTTTCTAGTCCCATGGAAATGGAACTCAACTTCTCCAGAGCCTTTAATGACTTATTTTCGAAATTTAAAAAAAAATTATCCTTATTCAATGAAGAATAAGCAAACCATTAAAAGGTTTTCTGAAAGTCTCTGTCTTTCCTATGTTGGCAGATATGGCTCACAAGAAACAAAATCATTTTCAAAGACCAAGTCCCAAAGATTGGAAGAGTTATGTCAAAAACTTGGGGACTCACCTCAGAATTTTTAAACATGAAAGGACTAAAAGCAATAGACAGTAGTCTTCTCCAGTAAGAAGAAAGGAATTGGATCAACAGGGCAACTATAAGAAGTGATTGGAATATCAGTCCCAATGACAGACCTCCAATCCAAAACTAGAAAATAAGATTAAATGAGGAAGAAAGCATAACATGGAAAGGAAAATTGAATAGGCATTATCTCTTTTTCGATAGGGCGTCCAAAAATAATCTAGGAAGAGCAGCTGTAGGAGGGATCCTCCTCAAGCCAAGGGGGGGAAATCTTGCCACTTATGAGTGGGGGTTGGGGGAAACCTCCAACAATAAGGCAGAGGCATATAACATGCTAATGGGAACCAAGATCCTAAAAAAAAGGAAATCGGAGATCCAATAATAATGGGAGACTCGACAATTATAATCGAAGCCATGGTCAGTAGAAGAAATCCTCCAAACACTGTCATGCATCAAATCTTTAAAAGAATAAGGAGAAATTTGGAAAGCCTAGGAAATTTCACATTCAAGCATATACTGCAGGAAAACAATAGTACAGTGGACCACCATGCAAATATGGAAATGTTCAGACCCGAAGGGGAAACAAGAGAGGATGTGGAGGTGTATCATACATCTATTCCTTAGTGCTATTGACCCTACAATAAAATCATGACAAAAATCTCATATCCCTATGACAATCTGTGGTTCAAAGCAAAGAAGATATGCAGCATCATTACATATCTCTGCAAGGATATACTCTCAATTGACACAGCATGGAGGTCTCGTGACTCCACACGAACATCTCTGCGCACAATCTACCACTGCAACAGCTCGAATATTGACATTGTACATCCAATCACATTCCTCCAAGTATGAATCATCTCTAAGCAGTATGGCCCTTCCTTCACACTCCTCCCTCCATTATATCTCGAGCTTCCCTATACTATTTTCATACACAATCTGCTCTCCACTCGTTTCGTTGAACATTCCTCCCAACGAGTTCCATGCTTCTTTAGTTCTATCTCCCATCGTCGCAGTCTGGGCTCCACTCTTAATCGTTTTCTTGCTACCCCACAGTGTGATCCCATTCCTTCTCCAAGCACGTTATTTATTGATCGATCCCCTCCTCTTGCCCTCAATACTTCAGTGATATTAACTCCTTTGATCTATTTTCATCTCAGTTGTTTGCGCATCTCTACACTCGTCGCTAGCATCCTCATTTCCCCCTACTTCATCGTTGTCAATGCTACTAATATTATTCTTCTATGCCCCTTGTTTCGGTCCAAACTAATAGGTTGTTGCTTCTCTAAAGGGAAGGTAAAACAACGTTTCTACAGCAAGAAGGATCATTGGTGGAATTCTAACAAGGACAGGGGAACATTAGCAGGGCATTTTTTAAGCAGAGATGTCAGGAAGCATCAACACAACACATAGGATCAAATTGCATTTCAAAGGAAAGTTGAAGATTGCTCAAAAATGGGTTTAAAACTGGTTGATTGAGGCTCTCAAAACAAGAAATGTGCCACTTGCAAAGCCAATAAATTTATGATCAGCAAGTTAAAAGAGACAAATCAAGATCTGGGGTTTCAAATGGGGGCTGAGAACTATGATCTGAAGAGACAATTGGAGAGTTAGAAGGCAGAAATAGATTCCCTCAACAACAAATGCACTCACTTTGAGGATACAGTCAACTACCTCAAAAACATTACACTGAATCAAGAGGGAGAAAACTCAAACTACCAGAGCAACAAACATAGATCTCAGCAAGACCAATCAGTGAACAAATATTAAATTGTCTTTAAGTGTTTTAGAAGTCTGATAGTCATTAACAATTATGTTATGTAAGTGTATTCTATTATTGTCCCAGTTTGTAAGGCAATATGCCAAAAATGTAATAGGAATCTCTAGAATTTTTGGAATCATGTCTAAAGGTTTCCTGGATTGCATTCCCGGCCTTCTATCCTTCTGCATGACTCCATCTAGCATCAAATGTAATAGGAGCTTGCTCCTCTTTCCTTTTTGGAACATATAAAGCCATAACCAATCTTGTAAAAAAAATCAATGTGTTTTAAAAATGGCAATGAAAGCCAATTTTTTGTGCAAAAATTGTGCAAAAAACACCTTAAAAACAAAAAGTGTTGATGCTTGAATAACACTTTTTTTTCTAGGGTAAATTTTCAACATGTTTTAAAAATGGAAGTGAAAACCAATTTTTTTGTGCAAAAGACACCCTAAAAATGAAAATTGTTGATGTTGGAATAACATTTTTTTTCTAGGGCAAATTTTCAACATGTGTTGATGAAATAAGGTCTGTTTTTATTTTTATTTATATATT